>JAHBCN010013409.1:0-24520 GCA_019359885.1 Listronotus oregonensis | reverse complement strand
AAAAACAGATGACAGATTGAAAAATACTTTTGGTCAAAAGGAATCCAAGCTTTTTTGAAGCTGCCGAGGCTATGGGTGTAATGTGTTTGTGCCAGTTGAGGTTATTTTCAAAAGTAACGCCGACAAGATTAAACGACTCTTTGATCTGCAGAACCCGGCCGCCTATATGCAAGGGATGTGCATTGGCAAACTTTTTTCGCGACAGCGAACATGTTTTCGAGCCATTAAACTGAACAAGACTTTTGGCGCCCCAATCCAAGATAAGTTTGAGGTCTTGTGAAAGAGATATCTGCATTGACCTGCGCTTGTTTTCCAAATCAGAATTACATGGTGGCTTGAGAAATTGAATACTAGAGTGGAGGGTACTATCGCCAGCAAAACTATGAATGGGATTGATTGTAAAAGAGAGAAGATCGTTAATGTGTAGGAGAAAAAGCTCACAGCACTGAGCCCTGGGGCATCCCAGCATTAATTTGGTAGAAGCTGGAAGAATGACCATCTACAGTAACTGATATACTTCGATTAGAAAGGAAACTGGAAAGCCAAGAGCAAAGCTTAGGTGGAAGACCGAAACAAGGAAGTTTGTTAAGAAGCCCATTATGCCAGACCTGATCGAAAGCTTTGGATATGTCAAGAGCAACGATCTGGGATTCACCAAGAACCTCAAGGGACTTATTCTAGTTGTGTGAGACAAAAGAAAGAAAATCATCTGTGGATTTACTGTGACGGAATCCGTACTGCCTATCATGTAAGATCTTATGTTTTCCAGATACTTTAAAATTTGGGAATTAATGAATTTTTCCATTACTTTGCAAACAACAGAAAGAAAAGATATAGGTCTATAGTTGGAAGGGAGAGTTTTGGATCCTTTTTTGGGACAGGTTGCACACGTGCAGCTTTCCAACCCTCTGGGAAAATGCCGTGTCGTAAGAGATTCGAAAGAGGCGAGTTAGGATGGGTGCAAGCTCGGGAGCACATTTTTTTAAGTCGATAGCTGGTATGCTATCCAGCCAAGACGATTTTTTAGTATTAAGAGAAGAAAGAATACGCTTGATCTGTTTTACTTTAAAAATTATATAGGACATTTTATGAAAAACAGGGACAATTGATGGAAGAGGAAGATTAATAGGAGGCTCAAGCGTAGAATTGGCAGCAAATTGTTTGACAAATAGTTCGACTTTTCCTTTGGAGGTAGAGACAATTCCATCTTTAGAGATTAGTGGTGGAAAATTTATATGGAATTATAGGAAATACGTTAGTAAGTGACAAAATAAAAAACAAGTATATAAAAAAATTAATTTAATTAAATTTTTTGACCCTATTGATAAATTATTATCTTCAGGTTTAGGCAATGATTAAAATCATTTTTTTTATTTTTTCTTGCTTGGCAGTTTTTAAAACATCCTTTAATTTAGTGTGATATTTAGCAGTGGCATTAGCAATTTGCCTTTTAAAAATAAGACTTTGTTCCATAAACGAATCAATTTTCATAAAGAAATCATAAAGCTTATTTGCCATTCTTAAACCTTTATTAAGATTTTTCAAATTAAATGTCACGAAGCCTCTTCTTTAATAGGCTGTGAATTTAACATTTCCTCCAATGTTTCAGTCAAATCTTCATCTTGCGATTCAAGCAATTTCTGAATATCACTTGATTCTATCTGTTCGAACCCATCTTGTCTTATTTTATTCGCAATTTCGGCTATTAGTCGATTTGACGACGCGTTTACAAAGGATGTTCCGTTGGATACCTACATATTGAAGTTATTTTTATGAATGTGTATGTACCGATGTACCGATTAGATCGGCGAATAAAGAAATGTTTCGCCGTGAATATAGGAATTGGATCGCATTTTTTTAAATCCGCGAATAGTGAAAACTCGAATGAGGATAGCGCGAATAAGGAGCTTGACTCAGGGTGGGGAAAGAGTCTAAAATAATATGTAATTAGCAAACTATAACCGCGGTCTAACTCGGTTAGTTTTTTTATACAAAAAGGTTACACCCTATAGCACCCCGTATCTGTATGTATAATTCCAATTATCCAAAACACTTTCTTATTGCTCACCTACCTACACCACGAAATCGTCCATCCAAAAATGTGTCTGTAACTTCAGCCGTTTGGGCTCTGGGCGTATGCTAATTTGTTAATCAGTCAATTTAGAAGTTTATATTTATCTATAAATAGATAGTACTTTCAGGTACAGTAAGTAAATAATTACACATAGGTATTATAGGTTGTTTATTTATTTAGGTAATTTCTAACTTTATAATATTACTTTAAGAGAAGCCGGCGTGGGTTCTGGCAGAACCTCCTTAGCACTTCGGCGTCCAATTTATTTTTCGCTTCGGCGATCCTCATCCTGTCAACACTTAGCATACAGAGATCGCTCAGACGATTTTCATTCATGGTGGAGCGAAGCCACGTCTTGATACGCCGTAACGTACGGAAAGACCTCTCTATAGTACAGGTCGTACACGGTTGGGCCAGGCAAATAGCAAGCGTAGTTCTTATGCTCAGATAAAACATTTCTGAATCCTTTATCAGTTCTGCCACTTCCATGTCTTTCAGAACATTCGATGCCATATTTTTTCTTTCCACAAGTGGTACCACAGTTCAGCCTCGCTGTGGAAACTACCACTTAAGTCATAAAACTCACCGAAGGCCTGTCATTTGCAACATATTATATGGGTGCAATGAGATCAAAGAATATGCCGGTAAGTTGTTCTTCGAGAAACGCTCTTTCAATGGCATGAATAGCGAGTCTAGGTAGGGAATAATCAACGATCGTTTCCAAAACTGGGTGGGGCTCTCTGACGGATGATTTGCACGGTGCGTATGTCTTTTCGTAAATCATCTTCTAAAGCATCAGCGATAACTTGAATTTAAGCTATGAAACTGCTGCTGTGATCGTCCAAATTTTCACGATGTTTTTTTTAATGTGTCGATTATTCTTTTAATGTGATTCGCAGATTACAGATATTAAGTATTGTAGTTAGTACCAAGATAATTAGGCTTTTTGATTAGGTACCTTACAGGTGAGCCAGGGTGGGGCAAGCGCCCCACCTGGCCCCACCGTGGCTACGCCCATGATTGAATACACCATAATCTGCACTTTGCATTAAGTTTTGCGTTATGTTTTTTAGGTCCACAGTAAAATACTAAAATACTTTTGTGCTAATATTAAGTGTTTTTGTTTTTGTGTGTTTTTGTTGTTGATTTTAATAATTATATTATTTGTTTTTTTGTGTAGTTTTGGTTAGTTCTATCTACCTACCTATTAATATAATATAATTTTTACATTCGTTGTTATTGTATTTTTATATAAATTGAAACCAAACTGGAAATTTTATTTTAACCGCTAACTATACAGGCTTGTTAAAAATGAGAGAGCAATAACATGACCTTGGTTTTTTATCAAAAATCTTACTTTTGCTTTAGTTTTTAATTACCAGTTTTCGCACAAATACAATCCCAAATTACAAAGGACCGCCTTAAACATATTTTTCTCAAATAAAATAAAATAGCCTGCTTCATTTTAATGCTATTTGTACTTTTAAATCTAACATTTTGTATTGTAAGCTTCGACGAAATTCCTTTTTTTAAATTCAGTTTAGTCAATTAAATGCCGATCCTTCACTTCTAAAGGTACCAAGTAATCACCTATTGTCTTCCGAGGCCACATTTCGCAACGCCATCAAATATATTTCATTTGACACCTATGTTATGGGCTCTCTTTCCTCAACATGGTCATAATGAACATGTTATGTCCTCACAATGGACCATAACGGGGATTATGTAAAGTTTAGACCGAGAAATGGAAGGCCATTATGCGGGAGACAATCGCAGCTTTGATTTATATTTTTCGGTGTTAGGACTGAACGAGATTCTTGCGTGTCAGGTGTATCGGCAACGAGTTTCGATGGGTTTCAAGCCCTGAATTAGAATGGATACTGCGGGCACACAAAAGATCTTTAGTTAATTCTAAATAATAACTTATTTTGTTTTCGTGTTCTTTTTTATTTTATGACATTCACACATAACAAGAAATGCTGGAATTACACAACAAAAATGTTCATTTATTATTAAGAAATTAAAAAATCTGATTGATTGTTTTCTACCATTTACCAGTTGACTTTACCAGTTGAATTTTTTATTATTAATATTTATTATTATTAAACATTACAATATACATTATACATTACATACACATGAGCATTAATATTTTTAAATAGTACTTATAACAATCAGATAAACAAGCAAGCATAAATATAATTATAATAAGATAAGTAAAATGCACCTAGATGGGAAACACCTGTATATGCATAATTCACTACAATCACAACTAGATTAAAAAACATAATTTAAAGCAAGTAACATTCAACAAACAAAACTAAGAGAAAGGGCAAAACTGCAATCTACTAAAATTAAGCATCACTAAAGATAAAGTAAGAAATCAACTAAAAAAGCCTTTCAAATTGTAGATAGTTATCACAAATATACCTTTTGCAAAACCGTCCTAAACTTATGTTTATTCAATATTCTTTGATTTTGCTGGAAGCATGTTATAAATTTTGGGGCAATATAATTTATGTTTCTAATATTAAGATCATTGCGGCTAAGCGGAATTTGCAAATCTCCTTTTTTATTAGCCCTAGTGGCATATTTGTGGACTATAGCAATCTGCATGTCTCTATGTTTCTGCATAAGAGAACAGGCAGTTACCATATTACCACCACCATGGATACTGAAAATGCCCTTAGTGGACAAAACGCTTTTAAGGTATGTTAAAGCTGAAGATAATCCAACCATTATTGAAAACACCTTTAATAAAATATTATACGATCACCAACAATATGAGCAGGTATATACAGATTCTTCCAAGTCTGTAAAAGGAGTAGGCTCTGCTGTAGTAACAGCAAAAGACACTCTCTATTTTAAACCCCATCCCATGTCCAGTGTTTTTACGGGTGAGCTTTATGCTATTCTTCAAGCTCTAGTTTTCATTAGGAAAAACCAACAAAAGGAAATATTTTTAATTATTACTGACTCTCTTAGTACACTTAATAGCTTCCAGAAAATCTACAGTAAAAACTCAATAATAAACATAATTAAGAAACTACTTCATGGCCCCGCAGTTGCTGGAAAAGAAGGTAAATTTATGTGGGTTCCTTCACATATTGGTATTGGTATTGGAAATGAGAAAGTAGACAGAGCAGCGTTGTGCGGTCCAAATTCCAGAGGCAAAGGTTGTGCATCGACTGACAGTAACAGTAACTGGCGCTAAACAGTTGCTATTATAGACTCCGCCCCACACCAGAACTACATATCTAATTATCGATTTTACAAATGCCTTGTAAAGTGTTATAAGAGTTTTTCTTTTTAAAAATTCCCTTATTAGGTAGAACTTATGAATGAGTCTGCGTATTTTACTCGATAGATAATCAACATGTGGTTGTCACTTAAGAAACTGATCAATTATAATACCAAGGTATTTGGTACTTGATGCTTCCATAGGACAATGGTTATCAATAGTAATCGAGTTAAAAGGTGGTCTGTTAGCTCTAGTAAGGGAAAATGCTATATAATTGGTTTTAGCCAAGTTTAAAGTTAGTTTATAAGATTAAAGCCAGTTTTTTACAATCTCAGTTCCATTTATCGTATTATGTTTAACACTATCCCAAGATTCACTGACGAAAACAATTGCCGTATCATCAGCATAGGAAATAGATACCCCGCCCATGTTCAACTTCAACAAAGAATTTATGTAGGTAACGCACAGTAATGGTCCCAAGACTGTTCCCTGTAGAACACCAATTTTTATTGTTTGCTTACTACTTAAGAAATCATTAAGTTTGACCATCTGTAATCTACCAACCAAATAACTCTGCAATAATTTATAAGCAGTTCCTCTAATGCCACAGGAATGAAGAACGGCAAGAAGTCTCTCATGGGAGACAGTGTCAATTGCTTTTGCGAGGTCTAAAAACAGTGCTAAATTTTTTTATTCATATTTAAGTTATTGGCTACCTCGATTATAAGCTTATGCATTGCGTCTGATGTACCAGACTCCTCAACAAAGCCATACTGGTTTGAAGATAATATGTTATTATTAAAAAAAAGGGTGAGTCTTTCCTTTAAGTATATCTTAAGGAGTTTAGCAAAATGGCTTATGAGGCGATACTTATTGATATAAGTTTTACATCCTTTTTTGTGTATGGTCGTAATTATTGAAAGTTTGAACTCTTCAGGTACAATTCCGGTTTCTACAATTAAATTAAGTATATCTTATAATGGATCAAGTATCTCTGTCATCATAGCCGGGGGAGGTATTCTTTTTTAATGAAGCTATAGTTTTAATTATTTCGTTTTTAGTTATAGGTTTAAGAAAAATTAAGATTGGTATAGGCGAATCTACTTGACACTCTATTTCAGGAGGAGGTATGGCCTTTGCCGTTTCATTTCCGATTTAATGAAGTATTCATCAAAAAAATTTGACACTTCCAGCATATTTACAAAATTCTGACCAATTAAATGAAAAATAAATTATCAAATTTGCTGTTGGCTTCGTTATTTTTATAATAGTCATTTTTTTGTTTGTAAATAAGTTTGTTTAAAAAATTTCTATAGTTTTTTTATTCTTGTTCCAGTTGAACATTAAATTTTTTTGAAAGTTTTTGTTTCATCTTATCTCTAATCTTAATTAATCTGATAATACCATTACTGATCCAACTTCTTATATTTTTATATTTTCGGAATATAATACTAAAAGTTTCTGTAGCATTAGATAAATTTTATTTTGTACGTTTGTAGAAAAACTTTTGTAGCTGTTTCCGAGTTTTTTTTTCATTCATTACAGTAGACCAATCCACCTCCTGCAACAGATGTTTAAGTTTGGAAATATTTATTTTAGATTTAGTAAGAGTCTCTTGGCCTGTCCTTGTTTCTCCGTAGGTACAGCTTTCTGATTAACAAAAAGCATCACCGGGCTATGGTTAGTTCTGGTTTCCTCTATAATATATGAATTAAGATATAAGGTATTTGTCTTTAATTTTTGATAAATAAGTATATGACCTTGACAGGTTTTGGAAGAAGACTTAGTAACTGAATTTATATAGGATTGAAAGCCAAGAGCATCCATCATAGTAAGATAATTTGCTACATGATTCTCATTTTTATCCAAAATATTTACATATATTAGAATCTCCCACAAAAATTTTAATATTGGAATCTCTGGATATCTATTAGCAAATACGTCACATATTCTTGACAAAACTTTGTCAAATTCTCTATAAATAATAAACAAATTTAAATAATCTTCGTGCATATAATTTAAGCGCCTCGGCATGCTTAATGACAATTTTAACATGGTAAATGACAGCACAATTCTTTAGCAGTCAATTGTTTTAAAATAACACCGTCATGGCCAACTAAGAGTAAATTGAACTTAAAATCCGCAGCAAAATCGCCATAAAAAAATAATAAAGTAGCAATATTTCGAAAACCCTCTAACCCTATATTAATAGGTTTCAAATTACTATAAAAATTTAATAAAGTGCTTTTTTTTTAATAATTAATGTAATCCAAATTAAATAATAAACGTTTCTTAATAGGAAAAATTGGTAGTTATTCTAGAGCCTGCACACGCCATTTTTGACATAAAAACTTAAATATGTCAAAAATGGCGCGACTTAAGTATGTGACATTAAACAGAAAATTTGTCCGAAATTTTACGCAGAATCCAAAAATGTAATAATATACGGGGTGTTTTTTTTAGAACAAAAAAGTTGACACCCACTTCCGGTGTTTACCACCATGGGCTCAGCAATAACCTAATCTGCCATAAAACTCATTTGGGGTTTTTGTTAGCATTTAAGACGTCATTGATAACATATTTAATTTTGTAAAAAAATCTAAATTAAGCAGTTGCTTACCCACAAAAATCACATTTTTTAAATATTTCCAAAATAAAAAGTCTAAAGGTGTTAAGTATGGGGATCGGGCTGGCTATTTATGTACGCATCTCTCTAAAATAATGTATAGGTGTCTCATCTTGCTTCAAGATTAACATTAACATTAACATTTACTTTTCATAATCTAGGTAAAACCTAATATCCTCCAAGGAGCTGTGGGACCTTGTCGTTGGTGGAGGGGCTTAGTACCTGCAATGACTCGAAGAGCGATGCCGGTAGGAGTCTAGTACTCCTGGCAGGGCCACCCATGCCGGTAAGGTCCAAGAGGAGCGGGGAAGCTAAGGACAGCTCACCAGGAGAAAACCTGTAAAATCCGGAACCCAAGGTGTCAGTCGGACCGTGCCGATGGGTGAATGGCTACACGACAGATAGTCATGAACGGTGACCTGCAAGTACCTGGCGACCCTTGCTTGAAGATAAGCCTTAGCGTGGTAAGGGCGCAATGCCACGCTGGACATCTATTTCGTCCCAACTCGTGGGAACTGAATGGACAAAAATAATAAAAATTTTAGAGAGGCACTAACTAGAGATAACGTTTGGACAAATAGTGTTGATGACCACAGCATATCGGTGATGACTGACCCGTTTGCTCGGAGAGACTCAATATCCAGGACACCACCGAGAGGTAGAGCACTCTCGTTACCTGGTCTTGAGTCGGAAACTTTGATACTTGAGGATACCAATGCTGATAAAGAAAATGCAGCCAAAAGAAAACGAGTCGACGAACAACCAGGAGAAAATATTAAGGATTGTAAGCAATCAGGAAAACTTTTTCTTGATGTTCTGGAAGGGATTGCTAAGCAAGTGAGGGCATTTGAAACAGTGATAAAAAGCTCCTATAAACCTAAAAAAGAGTACAGTGAAATATGCAGTAAGTTAACTTATCAAGTAGAAAAGCTTAATTCTAGTATATTTACAAGATGGTTAAATGAAGCGGAAGAGCTTCGTATAGAGAATGATAAACTTCGAAACGAAATATTGTCTACAGAAGCATTGTTAAAGAATGAAGCTGCCAAGAGAACAAACGAACCGGATGAAAATAACCTGTCTAAACTACAGAAGGAAAACGACTTGCTTAAAGAAAAGATTAGCATCCTGGAGGCAACGGTATTGACAGATCAAGAAGATGTGCAGAAACCAAGTACAAAATGTGGGGAATGAAAAAGTTTTGGCATTGCAAAAAGAAGACGCCAGTTAAAGAAGGACGGATCCTTTGTCTGCTTTCGAGTTTACGAAGAAGACTGGGAAAGTGGATGTTTGAAAACCACAAATCCAAGGAAGGATTCATATGGGATGAACCTCCGATTCGGACATAATTTTTCCGTGCAATAGTGCCACAAACCGATGTACGAAATAGAAAGATATTGAAAAGTTTGGGAAACCATTAAAAAGCAAAAAAGAAAAAAAGGAAAGGGTTAAAGAACACGCTGGGTTTTCCTAATACAAGGTAATTACACAAATTACACGGTGGATTCACTTTCCGTACTTAATGATAGAGCTACGACCACCGACGAGGATGACAAGGTTTTATTCCAGGCTCTAAACAAGAAAAAAAAACACTTAATTAGCGGCAAAGAAACAGCGTTGATTCCACAAATGGATAATGTCACGGGCAATAATTACTCGTTATGTTGAATTTTTGGCCTCGGACACATCGATAAATTTGATAATTTATAAAACAAGACCAGAAAAGGGAAAAATGGAATGGCCAGGTGAACCCAAGATCGCATTCAGAGCAGCCGAGAGTTGCAAACACCAAATCTAATGCAGAGCAAAAAAAAATGGAAAGAAGATTCACTCATAGGCGTATGGACAACAAAAGTTTCCCAGAACTGCTCAAACAGGAAAGCACCCGATAAACCCGCAGTTTTATTGATACCGCTACCATTAAAGGACAAGGAAGGATGAACTTACTTAGAGTCAAAAAAGATAAAGTTCTAGTACTAGGGAACGAACTTACACAGAGGATACCGGGGATAAAAACAATATTTTGAAAACAAAAAAAGTGGTCACATTAACATGGATGAAATAAAACCAGAAAATGATATCAAAGATTCAATACAAAACAATGGGAATTAAACCCAATCTTTAAGTAAGAGCACTTCGCCCCGCTTATGGTGGCACCCAAAATGTCACTTTAAAACTTAACAAATCTGATGTTGACCAACTAACTAAAATGAAGACTATTAAATGGTTGGGTCCGGACTATTTTCAGAAAGAAGCCTGACATACGATGTTTTTAAGTGTTGGGATTATGGTCACACAAAAATGCAATAAAAAACCAGATAGGAAACAAATGTGCTTGAAGTGGGCAGGATGGCCATAGAGTAGTTGATTGTTAAAATTCTTCATTTTCCATATTCTATAAACGTAGGGCACCAATCGATAAACGTAGGTGTCATTTTGAAACAGGACAAAAAAATTCAAAATGAAAATAAAATCCTGCAGATAAATTGTAACAGGAGTATTAGCACATCATTCGGCATTGGCGACCCCCAAAAGGGGGGGAAAGCAGGTATATTAATTGTAAGTGAACCAAACATAAACGCGATAAGAGGCAGAAAGGACTGGGGACTAGGTACAGATTTTAAAAACAGCAAAAGAGTGGATCAACCAAAGCAACGGGAAAAAAAGGAACGGATACACATATGTGAAACCGGGTAATTTACTATCTAAAAGTTGTTATTGTCGGGAACGAAAGACATAGAAAGTCTGGAACCAACCCGGGAGAGATGGGAACCCAATATCTTTAAAAAAAGGGCCATCTGGGGGGGACACTTTAACGCCAAGTCTCCACAATGGGGAATGACCAACCCCCGGGCAGAAGAGGGTATGTAACGACAGAATGGATTGGTCAAACGATTTAGTTATTGTGGAACAAGAGACAAGCCCACCCTTTGTAAGAGAAGGCTACGGCTCCATTTTTTGGGTTTGACCATTAACACCGAACTCAAGCCCAAGAAAAACTGGGAAGAATGGAGGATGAATCCCTCAGCGATCATTTATATCTCTTTGTTGTTTCAGAAACAAGACAATCCACTCAAGGCATTAATTTACAGAAGGGACTAAAAAGCGGCTGGGTACGAAGAGATTAGACCAACAAAGTCTCGAGGAGGCCGTGCAAGAGATCTTAGAGGATGAAACCCCAACATCGGACAAGTTTTCAAACCTTTTAGCAATTATAAAAGTTTAATGCCTAGAAAGAAGTTCACAAATCGACAGCCAATCTACTGGTGGAACCGAAAACCTATCTGAACCGAGAAACTTGATACAAAAAAAAAGGGAAGTTAAAACGAAGCGCCAGAAGAATGCAACAAGACTTAAACCAAACCCGGGGGGTGAATATTTAAGACAGTAGAAAAGGTTCAGAAATGCAAAAAAGGGCAAAAGGGCCTTGGAAACGGATTTGGGGATGCTGTGGATGATGATAACTTGGGGAATGGGCAAAATTGTAATAAGGGCCGTTTGGTTATCCTCCTAGAATCACCCAACCAATTTTATGGAGGGGCTTAAGTCATCTTTTTCCTTAATGAACCTGTAAAATTTTGAACTTCAGGCAAACACGAACTTTTTGATTTTACCTTAAGAACTTAAGGTTGTTTCCAAAGCCCAAAAACAACAAAGCTCCTGGACCCGGAAAAAATTCCAACTTAAGACTAAAACTTTATTGAAAAAATGATTTCGTTGTTTCGATATAACATATTGGCAGGTCGTGCCGAGTTTCCTGAATGGAAGAAAGCCACTAATACCGCAGAAAAGGTGAAAGCCGCCAAAATCCTTCCCTGAAGGCCCATATGCCCTGATAAGAGGGTGGTTTCGAAATCTACTACTTGATAGGTTATAAAGAACTGGACCCTACTGGGGGGCTTCCCGTTAAAAGGGTTGGGTTTGAAAGGGAAGACAAACAGTTGATCCCATTATTAGAGTTATTTCAAAGCAAAAAATGTTGAAACTCATGCCCAGAAGATTATTCCAGTTACGATAAAATAAAAATTTAATAGGGGCATCTTGGCAGCTTATTCTTAAAGCTGGAGCAGAAATATTGACGAAAGTCAATAAGCATAATAAGTCATCCCTTTCCCACGCAGAAGTATAACCTTGAAACCGAACATAATAAAACAATCAGATAAAAGTGGAGTTTTAGGTTCGGGTTTTGGTCCAATTTTATCCATATAATGACCTTTAGTGGAAATGCCAAATGGAGCAGAGCTGGAGGTTTCGCAGACGATGTTGCATTGGTAGTACTGCAAAGAACGAGAAACCCTTTAAAAGAAACCCTTGGGCTACAACGGGTATCTAACTGGATGGAAGAAACCGTTTGATAGAAACCGGAAAAAACTGAAGCGGTACTCCTGACAGGAAAAGAAGAATACAACCAATTTCTTTCCGTATTCAAGAGTGACAGGAATCTTACTCCACGGTGAAGTATTCGGGGTCTGGCTTGACACCAAGCTTTCTTTTGCAAACATATTAATAGAACGTTGAATAAAGTAGAGAAAAATATTAAAGCCCAACATCCATAATGCCCAATATAAAACCCCGCCTGTCAAAACGTAGGCTTTATTCAAGTGTTGTACAAAGAAAAATAAAATCGAGTTTTAGTGAATCGCACCATATCAATGAGGGTTAGGTTATTGCTAATACCCCATTGAATCCGAAAGAGAAAAGGACGATATGGGAAGACAAAAATACCGCCAGGGGCAATTTTAATGCATGGTGGAAATGTTGGGGGAAAAGTTAAAAAGGGACGATGGACTCACCGGTTAATTCCAAATATTGAGCGATGGACCAGTAGAAAACACGGTGAAGGATTACTTCTTAACGCAAGCTCTGTCTGGTCACGGGGCTTTAACAAATACCTTTTCGATCGGGGGACCAAATCTGGCAGCTGCGATTACCGTTCGGAGGAGGAGATGCATTCTACCATGTTCCTTTGGGACCAGGTGGGAGCCTCTGAGAAGAGAATTTTTTTAACCCCGAGGGGAAATATTCAATCAGGGGCTATTTGAATTGTTTTTGGAAAGTTAAAGAATCCCTGAAATAACAAGCAAATTTGGAAAAAATAAAAACGAAACAAAAGAGAGGGAAAAAAGAGAGAAAAAGGGCAAACTGCCAATTGGAAATAAAACCGATGTAACCTATAGAGAGGGAGAGTGCCCGCATATCATGTCGAAGTAAGCGAGAGCGGTTTTTCCCGGGGTTATGTATGAAATAGGGGAGGGGTTTGGTGGTCGGTCAATGAGTCCCACTACCAGAGCGATCACCAATGCCTGGGTGTGTTTTAGATATGCATTCCTAATCCACTATAAAAAAGTAAACCTAATTATTCTAATAAAACAAATCTGAATTTGTTAGATCAGTTTGCTGCCCGCAAAAAAGGGACTAATAATATGTATCCTCAAAATCCCGAGTTGCCGTTTTGAAACTTAAAAAAGTCTAGACATTTAGCGGTCCACCAAATTTCTAGACTTCGAACGCCAAAATGAAGATACGTCAGGCCTAAGGAAACCCAAAAACCGTGATATCGGTGTCATTCTTAACAGGTCGTACTTTTACAATAAAAAAAATTGTTTTTGTAATTCAAAAAAGTATATATTTGTCAATACTGCGGATAATTAATAACAAATAGTATGGAGTATCCCAAACCAATAGGTAGTAAATTAGTTTTTCTTTCTCCGCAGGCGAACTCCGTAACACCAAAAGAAATTTCATGTCTTAAATCGCTTTAAACCGTACTCCATAAGTTTTCTTGGCTATTAATCGGATTTGAATGGCTATTCGAGTATAGAAATAGAAAGACCAGCAAAGGGTCTTGCTACAATTTGTTCTCTTCTATCCCATGAAAATGTCAAATCCCTTTTTATTGGTTTACCATTTTTTCATTTTATTTTGAACTTTTTAGGTGATCCAACCCCTAACCTTCAAATCTCATATTTTAATTATTTGAATTGCATCTAATTACCTAGCGTATTTTGTGTTGTTAAGTTCATTTTTAAATAAATAAATCAAATTATTAAAATTTGGTGTTTGTGGTCTGGTTTAAAGTATAAAATGGACTCAAATTTGCTTTTTTAAAAAAAGAACAATTTGGGGGAAAAAAATACATATTTTTTTTTTTAAACCCCATTAGTGTTTTAAATTTTTTATTTTTTTTTAAATATTTTGGTTTTTATTTTAAAAAAAACATTTATAATTTTTCTTTTTTTTATTCATCTTTTTTCCCCCATTTCTTTAAATTTATTTTGGGTTTTTTTCAACAAGTTTCTTTTTTAAAAAATAATCTGAAGGTTTTTTGGGATTTTCTTTTAAAATGAACTAATAATTTTTTATTTTTCCCCCCCAAATTTTACATTTCCTAAAAAAATTTTCAAAATCATTCATTTTTTTACATAAGACTTAGTGAAACATACCAAGTTTAAGTTTTGATAAAAACGCTACTATCAGAATTTTTTTATAGTTCTTTTTCCCAAAAAAAACCTATTTTTCAAAAATAAAAAATATTTTTCCCTTAAAAAAATTCCCCCCAAGGGGGAAAAATTTGGGAGTCTAAATGTGATAAAAAAAAAAATCCCAAACTTTTTTTCTTGTTTTTTTTTTTTTAAAAACAAGTTGAAAAGTTTTTTGCTTAATCCCAACCCTTTGGCTTTGACGTGCTTGGGTTTTAAAAGGCCAAATTTGAAGTTACCCTTTTTTTTCCCCAAGAAACAAGGGGGTTTCGGGGAAACCCAAAAAAAAGGGGGGAAAAAACCCCAGTCATGATTAAAACCCAAACCCAAAATTTTATAAAATAGAGTTAAACGCAAAATTCAATTCGTTTCATAAGACTTTTAAAAAAAAATTTAAAACCCCAAAAAAAGGGGTTATCTGTGACTTTTTTATTGTGGAAAAAACTAAAAATTTAAAAATCCCCCCCAAACCCCTTTTAAACGGGAAAGCTGGTCTCTGAACGGTTTCAGTTAAATAACAAAAAAAAAGTCGATACTTTTAAAAAAAAACAAACCAAAAAACCCAATTAGATTTGCATTTTACTAACCCCATCAATCAGTTTAAAAATGTTTCGGGAAAATTGGACTCCCCTAAGGGAAAACAATTTTAAAAATTTATTCCGTGTCAAAACGCCTGATTTTTAAGAAGCTTAAACCGGGTAGAAAAACCCTCGATATACAAACTCTGTAAAAAAAATTCAGGACCACCTTATTCGGGAAAAAGCATTTTAAATGTTTAAAAACCAAAATAAAAAGAAAAAATTCCAGGGGAAAGAAAAACCCCCAAACGTTCAGGCAAAATAAAACCCCACGAGGAGAATTTTTAAAGTCTTTTTTTCCCCTTTCCCATATACCAAATTCCCGAAAAATAAAACATCCTAATTTTAAAAATTTCCCAAAAACAAAAAAATAATCCCATTCTGAAACAAATCGTCATTGACCCGATACCCAACCCAAAAAAAACCAATAAAACCCCAAACTTCCCCAGGGGGAATCAAACCCCCGGAAAAACCCCCCAACCATTTTTTTAAGTCTAAAAAATTTAAAATAATCGGGGAAATTTTTAAGAAGCTTTTACAAAAAGCTTAAAAAATTCAAAATCCAAGACCCCAAACAAAAGGGTGGTGTTGGGGCTTAGATTACCTAACAAAACTTTTTCTTTAAAACGACTGGGGCAATATCTTAGGGGTTTATGCAAACCAACAAGCACGATTTTCAAATAAAAAAATAAAAACTAAAAGCACTGATTTCTTAAACACGGGACTTCAAACTATCCCAGACACCCCCCTAAAAAAAAAAAGGCTTCACAAAACCTTTAAGTCCCAAAAAATTTTCTTTAATTAAAACCCTGGTTTGGGGAAACAATAGAGAGCTGAAAATTTTTTCAAAATTTCAACAATTTTCAAAAATTGATGTAAAAAGTTTTTAAATTTAAAAAAAGAATTGGGGATCATTGGTCAAAACACATACAAGTTAAATTATTAAAAACCCCCAAAAACCCGGAAAACAAACCTCAACCGAAAAATTGAAAAACAAGTTAAATAGGACTACGAAATTAGGGCCAAATATCTTTGGGAAAAATTGATCCGGGGTTTTAAAAATTAAAATCTCCCTAAACTATTGGGGAATGTCCAATTGACAACGAAACAAAACTTAACCTAAAATGGGGCAAAAACTTTTTAAAAAAACCTAACATTAGTATAAGAAAATTTTTAACAGATAAATTTTTAATTATTTTTTAAAAAATAATTTAAAATTATTTAATATTTTTTTTAAATTTTTTAAAAAATCATTTACCTCCCGGGGCCTTAAAACCTTTGTGTTGAATTTAAAAAAAAAATAAAAAAAAAAATGGCTTTTAAAATTTTTTAAAATTTTGGCCCTCCTTTAACAATTCTTTATTAAAATTTTTTAAAAAATAAAATAATGGCTTTAGATAGGGTAAAAATGTTGTTCATTCCCCCTCCAATGACATTTTTTGACCAGAACCATGTCTTTATATAAAATTTTAAATTTTTTTGTTTCACACCCAAAATTAAAAATAAAAAATAAAAAAAAAAATTTTTAAAGTCATTAAAAAAAATTTTTTTTTCCAAAAAAAAACTGTTTTTTAAATTTTCTACTTTAAAAATTTCCTTTTAAATTTTGGGTTTCTCTTGATGATAATTATTTTTTTCAATCAATAAATTTTTTTTTTTTTTTCGTTTGATCCTTTTTTACCAAGGGTTAAAACCTGTGGTAAAAAACAAAAATTTTTCTTTGGTATTTCCAAAATAAAAAAAAAAAAAAAAAAAATTTTCCTTTTTTAATTTTTCAAAAAAAAAAAACTTTAAACTGGATAAATCCAAAAAAATGGCAGACTTTAATTTTTTTCCACAAACTTGAATCTTAACTTTTTAAAGTTTTCTTTGAAAATTAAAATCAAATTTTTGGGGGTTCCTCGAATTGTTAAAAAATTATTCCTTTTTTTAAAATTTTTAAAAAAAAAAAATTGGTATTTTTTTTCTAAAATGTTTTTTAAAAAAAAAATATTATTTTAAAAAAAAAAAAAAACACCTTTTAAAGCCAATAAAAAAACCCATTTTAATTATTTTTTTTTTTTTAATTGGTTTTCTAAAAAACGTGTTTTTTTTTTTTTTAAACTATAATTTATTTACTTTTTGGCCCCCATAAAAATAGGGCGCAATTTTGTATCTTCATTTTTTCTTTTTAAAATACCTATTTTTTAATTAAAGTACCCCTGATTTTTTAAACCCATTTTAAAAACCGGCGTTTTTAAACTTACCTTTTTAATAAATAAAAACAAAGAAATGTAATCATGTTACTTTCCCAACGTCAAATAAAATATTATAAACAAATTTTTAAAAGGGAAAAAAAAAGCGTATTTGGCTCCGGCTAGCCTCGGGCTCAAAAGATTTTTTTTTAAAAGACGTTTTACATACAATTTTTTACTAAATATTTTTCACAGGTTTCCCTTTAAAAAACGTTACCCCAGACTTTTTTTTCAGTCTTTTTGATGTACTATAACTCTGGAACTAATTGGTCTCAGTCCCAAATTTTTATCTACGTTTACATTATAGGAGGTAGTCTCTGAATAAATTTAAATTTTTTCCATAGCCCTTTTGAGATATTCTATTTAAAAATTTTCCCCAAAATAGGGTTTTAATTTTTTTTGAAAAATTATATCTCGGGAAAGGGAAAATTTCCAAACTTGAAACTTTTACAGAAAGTAGTTCTATGGTGGTCTTTAAGAAAAAAAAAAAAATATCAGGTGTGAGTCCCATTTTTATAAAATTTTTTTCAATGAATTTTATTTTTTTAAAAATTTAAACTTTATTTTAAAAACCTTTTTTTTCTCCACTTCCTTACAACGAATGTATTGTATTTAAAAAAAAATCTAGATATCCCTTATTTTTAATATATTTTTTTATTCTGATGATCCTAGTTGGGATTGAACGAAGATTAAAATAATTATTTGTCATGGGCTCTTGTTAAAAATTTTTTAAAGTTAATCAGATTTCAAAATCAATAAAATTAAGTTAAACAATTCTTACTGGTAAACTAATAAAAGTGTGGTAATAAAAAAAAAATTTTATATCTTATAGTTTAAAAATTTCCCCCGTTACCCCTTAACTTTGTTTGGAATAAAACGATTTTTTAAAAATAACTTTTAAAATTTCTAATTAAAAAAATTAAAATTTAATTCATATATTCTAGGCTCTTGCCAATTTGCAAAATATTTTATTTTTTTTAAGAAATTGGTTTAAAATTTTTGAAAAAATATCCATCCAAATTTTCGGAGGATATCATTTCGAACATATTTTGTCTCTCCAATATGGATTTTTTTAAAAAAACTAATGGTCCAAAAAATTTTAAAAAATACGTTTTTTTACCTCTTTTTTTGTTTATTTATTTTTAAAAGGTTTGTCATTTCCCCTGTTTTATCTTGTTGGTAATTTAAATTTCCAAACTTTTTTTTTTGACATTTTTTTTTAACAAATTTGGGAAAAAAAGGAAAAAATTTTTATTTTTTTTTTTTTTAAATTTTTCTATTTCACAAATGTTCGGGGCCTTTTTAGAGGGGCATATTTGATTCTTGTTACAAATTTTTCTTAAAAGGTTTTTAAAAAAAATTTTCCCTCTCGTCATTCAACAACAACCACAAACACATCGCGTTCAGAAACACTTCGGCAGATTTCCCTTTTTTTCTCTTTCCCCTCCCTTTTTTTTAAATCTTTCCCCCTTTCCAGTCCCAAAAATTCCTTAATGAAATTCTACTATATATTTTTTATTTTTTTTGTTTTTACCAACAATTTTAAAATTTTATTTTTTTAAAAGATCCCAAAAACTGTTTTAAAACTCTTTTTTCCCTTTGTTTTAAAAAGAAAAAATTAAAAAAACCCGGGAATTTAAAAATTTAAAAAAAATTTCAAAAATTTTAAAAAAAAACCCTGAAAAAAAAAAAAAATCCAAAAAAAAGTTTTTTTTTTCCCTTTTTTTTATGAAAAAAAATTTTAAAATTTAAAATTTTTTCATTAAATAAAAAAATTTTTTAACAATAAATCTAAAAAAAATTTTAAAAAAAATGAACAACAAACAGAATATCTTTTTTAAAATTTATTTTTTGTGGAGACAAAATTTAAAAAAACCCTAAAAATTGCTTAAAAAAAAATTTAAAAATTTGACCCAAAAATTTGGGTGCTTTTTCAAAAAAAAGATTATCTATAACATGTTGTTTTAAAAATAAAGGGGGTTAAGGGGGGTTTTTTTTAAAACCAGTTTTAAAAATTTTTAGTGATATTTTGGACGATTAGGCCTATTTAAATTAATTATCCCATTTTTAATTTGTGAACCGTTATTAAACTTCTTTTTTTATAACTTCTTCGATTTCGATTTCCATATAAATTTGGAGAAAAGTGAAAAAACGGCTATAAACATTGTCATTCGGGCTATGGTTGGCATAGCGATGGAATTAAAAAACCCTTTAAAAAAAATGCTGCACCTCAGATGCTGTTGGCTTCAAGGGGAACATTTTGGAAAAAAAAATTTGGATTCTAAAAGTTGCAGAAAAGTTTTTTTTTTAAAACCCTCCAAAAAAAAATCATTTAAAAAGCAATTCTACTTTTTCAGTTTTTTTTGTACATTTAATTTGTTTTTGTCTTTTTAAATTTAAAATTATCTAAGACGTTTTTTAAAAACCATAGCCAGATGAATATTTTTAACTCAACAATTATTTTTCATGCAAATTTTCGAATACCTAATTTCAAGAAAAATGAGATTTTTTTAAAAAAGGGTGACCCAAAGTTATTTTTTCCCCTTTCGAGCCCTTTAAAAAAATCCTAGAGATATTCTCTTACTTTTTTTAGGGTAGTTCACCCCCCTTAACAGGGATGGTTTTCTTAAAATCCGTGGGGGGTACACGTTTTAAATTTCCAATAATTTAGAATATTCATATTTTTTCCTACATTGTTCAAGAAATTTTTTGATTTTAATCATATTTGGGGATGATTTAAACCCCTTGGCGATTTTTTTTAAAATTTTTTGCTTGGAGAGCTTAAAAAAATAAACCCTTTTTTTGCAAATCTCAAAAAAAAATTTTTTTCTTTACCAAAGCGCCCCCTTAGACCAATAGTATCTGAATCATTTGGGGGGATTTCCCATTCCCCTTTTTGATAAAAAAAAAAACCCTGATCCGCCACTGACAAATCCATGTTTTGTAATGCCGTGACCCGTTTCCCAAGAACCGTGTTTTTTTTAAACCACCCAAAAATTTACTTTTTTCAGCCGACATCAAAAATTAATTAAATTTAAATTTTTAGTGAATTCAATTTTTTGAACGGTAAAATAAAAGATATTTTAGTTCCTTTTCGCAATTCAGTCTATTCAACCTCTTTCTTGAACCGATAAAAAACAAGTTTAAACTAAAAAAGCACTAAAGTATCATCAACCAAGTTATGGGCTACGATATCCCTTCATCCTAAAATTTTTTAAAAGCCCCAATATTTGAAATTTCACCCCTTTTCTTTTTGAATTCCCCCAAAAACCCCTCCGCGAAGAAAAAGGGGGTAATACCAAACAAGTTTAAATCATGACTAAAACTAACAATAAATGAAAAATATATTCTTATTAACTTCACTTAGAAGTTTTTATTAGGGGGGCCCAATTTGAAGGTATGGGGGTAAATCAATGGTTTTTCATTTTTGATTTTGTGAAAATTTTCCCCCTTCCGGAGAATTAAAAACACCTTTTATTATTTTTTTCCTTTTTTTAAAATGTTTTGATCAAATTTTTAAAAAAAACAAAAAAAACTTTTATGATATAATGAAAACACATTTATACAAAATCCTTAAACATAGTCAATTTGGTAATTGTCTCGAAAATTCCGCCACTTCGATTTTGACCAAAATTTTTGGGAAAAAGGTTTTTTGGGCCTGTCCGAAACTGAAAACATTTTTTTTTCACTTTTGTTTTCGAAATATTCATCATCAAAATTAAAAAATTTAAAATAACCCTATTTTCACTATTTTCCCCTTCTTTTTTATAAAAATTTTTAATTTTACACTAAATTTTCCAAAAAATTCATAGACACCTCAAAAATTTATTTGTTTTTTTTTAATTTTATTTTTACGTTTTTTCCCTTAAATTGAAAGATTTAGTAAAAGGCTGCCGCCATTTTGTTGATAAAACCAGTTCTACATGGTTGCGGGGTAAGCGGTTTGTCAGGTTTGCAAATTAAATGGAAAAAAATTAAATAAAATAAAAACAATTTTTAAAAAATGTTTATAAAATATTTATCTCAATTAATTATAAATCAAAAAATTTTTTGCAAAAAAAAGGCGGAATAGTGAAAATAAGGTTTTTTTTTATCTCGAAAACAAACGTTAAAAAAATTGTTTTTAGATTTGTGATTAACCCCAAAAAACCCCCGTTTTTTAAAATTTTCAAATCGGGGTGAAAAAAATTCAGAAATTCCATCAATTTTTTTTACAAATAAATTTTGCATTATAAACCCTAAATGGTTTTTTTTTCTTTTAAAAAAATAGGGTAATGAATTTTCCAAAAATTTATTTAAATTTTAAAATTTTTATGTTAAGCTACAAAATTTCTCGTGACAAATTTTGAAAACTGGGCCTACGATGGCGTTGTTTTAGCAATGCTTCAATGGGGGAAATTTTAAAAAGGGTGAAAAAAATGCCGAGCACATTTTAAGGCCTGGATAAAAAGAAAAATAAGTTAATTTGCTTTAAAAATCAATGAAACATATAAAAGAAAAATTATCTTAAAAAAAGAAAAAAAAAAAAATAAAAAAAAGTTTGGCCCTTTAAAATTTTAATTTTTTGATGTTCAAAAGGAATAACGTTTTTTTTATTTTAAAAACTTCTTTTTTTTTTTAACAAAAAGCCAAAAAAATTTTTTTTTTTTTCTACTCTACTGGTACTTATGACATCTATACTTTTTTTTGAAACGTAGTAACAAATATTGATCAACATCCTAACTTCCAAAATCTAAAATGTCGACATTTTTACTTGAACCCCAAAAATGTTCCTTTAACATTCAAAAATTTTTACAATATATTAAACAAAAATAAGCCGTCTACTCAGCACATAGAGGGAAAAGTTATACTCTTATTTTAGGTATGTATATACCCTCTCGGCATGCTGAGGTTGGCTTGGTATATACCACCCCCCGCCGACTACTCATCACGTAGGCAAAAAGAAAAATGTTGTAATCTTATTCTTCTTTCTCTTACGAAATTTTCGTACGATCGTTGGACGGGTCTGGGTACATGCAAAAAGGTTTCCCCAAAAACATTAAATTTATGGAAAATAAAGGGCCCCAAATTCTGTCTCATTTAATTATTCCCCCCTTTGCCAATTTTGTTGGTGCAAAACATCGGAAGTTTCCCCCCGGCCCCATCGCATTATCGTGTTTCCCAATATTTTAATATTGGCCAAAAGATATTTTTGGGAGGATTTGAAAAACCAGGGGGGTGTTAACGTTATCAATAATTTTTAAGTTTCTTTTGGGCCCATTTGGAAAATCTTGGGGATATTATAAATGCTTTTTAAACCTTTTTTTTTGGGTTACTGTTGGAACACCACGGGAAAAACCAAATGAAAAAAAAAAATATTTTATTTTTTAAAAAAAATTAAATCAAAATAAACATAATTTTTCTTGAGCCCTGAAAAGAGGCAGTTAAAAAATTGGTTTGAATAAATTTAAAATGTCAAAAAATGTCTCTAAAAAATACAAAAAAAGTCAGAATTAACAAACGCCAAAAATTACAAATAAAAGAATAACAAAGTTCAAAAAACTATAATATATGACCATAATATTTTTTCATTTGCCAAAACACAAAAACTGCCGAAAAACGGTACAAACTTTCCGACCCATCATCCCAAATATTTACAAAAATAAGCTTCAAAAAAATTAGATTTGGTGGGCTTTACTTTAAGTTGTCGGTGGTTAGGAAAAGGGCCAAAAGCCGATCTAATGCTGATAAGAATAAAAGCAGGGGGAATCTTAATTAAAACATTTTTAAATCGGGTTAAAAAAAAGGCCCTGTGGATAAATCATTATGTCTTTTTTTGTCGAAACCCTTAACTGAGGTTAATATCGGGGGAACGAAGGTGATGACCGACAATTAAAAGACGTACAATGGGCCTTCAGTTTTGAAAATCAAAACGCTTTTTGGGTTTTGATAGTAATACTTTTAAAAGAAAAATTTTTCTCCCCTTAAAGGGTGGTCAGCTTCAAAAAGTTTAACAATTAAAAAAAATAATAATTTACGGGACTTTTTTTCTGGGGCAGTGTGAAAAAGCTTTGGCTGCTTTTAAAATTATTTTTAACACTTTTTTGAAATGAAGACATAGGCGTGCTTTATTCCATCGTGAGCTGTTTTGCGCTGAACGTCAAATGACGTCATGAGAAGTTCTGATGAAACAAATTAAAACGAAATGTTTAAAAAAGCTCGCTGTTTGTTCTGAAACTGTCAATGCTTAGCTATTTTTGTTTTCTTCCATTTTTTTAAATTTTTTTGCTCAAAATTTTTGTTTAATGGAATCCATCGGACTCTCCCTCGGACTCTCCCGTGGTAGTTTAAAAAAGGTTTGACAAATTAGCGCAATGGGTGGATCCATCGATGAAATTTAAAAAATTGCCCATACTTTTTGGTTGCAAAATTCTTAGATCAAGTTTTTCACCTTTGGGCTGGTTTGACTTGCATTTCGAGCAAGGCATTGAGGTAAATCAGATATAACCAGAGCAAGGCTCTAACGGTTTTTTTTAAAACCCTTTTTATAGCTTTGGACACGCCCCAACCTAAGAAACAGGAAGCATTTTCTGGTTTTCGTTTCGTTAATTTATTTATAATATCAAAGATAAACTACTGAAAAGTGGTTCATTTAAAAGGGGGCTTTTAATCGTTCGGGTATAATGCTTTAAATGCGAATAAAAATTTAAATTAACCCCCGCCCCAGCGAATCGAGGTACGAAAACCCTATGGACATTGTCAATGTTTCCTTTTCCTTATTCGGAACATGAATGCGTAAGCGGGGGGCTAAAGGGTTTGTTTTTTTGTTTTCATACCCCAAATAAAGGGCCCCCGGAACACTGTTTAACTTTCGTTCAAGGATGCGCGAAAACCCCGATGGACATCGGCTCGCGTTAGCCAAAGTCCATAAGGGGTATCAAAAAAAAAGCATTGAATGGTTCATCTTATCCGATAATTATCTTTGATAATATCTATATAATACACAAATAAACCCAAAAATTTATTCTTAAAAAAAATGGATAACAAACAGCAGTAATAATAAAAATTTTTGTAAATAAATAGTTTTACTTATATTTATTAAATTAAAAAACATTTGCTAGGGAAAAAATGGGGATATTTTGTCTACTCCCGATGTTATACTACCTAAATTTATCAAAAAATTTATTTAAACATGGGGTTTTTAAAAACCTTTAAAAAAAAAAAATTTAAAAAGGTTTTTCAGTTTAGATTTTACTTTTTTATCCTTTTTGTAAAAAAATATTTTAAAAAAAATTTTTTAAATCAAACC
>JAHBCN010013408.1:0-24632 GCA_019359885.1 Listronotus oregonensis | reverse complement strand
AAATAAGAAAAAAAATTTTAATTGTTTTGTAATGGTTTTGATTTTTAGGTGAAGATGGAATTGGATTTATTTCACTTTTTTCTTGATTTTCTTCACAGTATTTAGAGATACATTCAAACCTTGGAATTCAAAATTTTAAAAAAATTAGTATGATGAATTATGGAATGTTATTTTGTATTTACGTTTTTCCTCTTCAAAATAATGGATTAAGGATAGAACCAATCCCCGAGTTGGGGGAACTCAGTGGTTTTCCTTTCATGTTTTGTCGTCAAAACAAAGTTGAAAAACTACAAACTTTCAATTTGAGCTCTTAAAAGAACTATTTGTGATTGATGGGAAATAAAACAGTAAATAGAATAAAAATGCTACAAAAATTAAAAAATTGCCAAAGAAAACGAATAAACGATCTTCCAGCGCGGAAAAAAACAGTCATAAATGACATTTTAATAAAGTTTTTCATTGACTCCCTGACTGCACTCGTGTATTTCCTTTTTTTTACCCCCTTAGAAAAAGACAAAAAAAAAAATAATAAAAATTGCACTCGGTAAAAAGTGTAGTCAATGGAAAACGCTAAAAGATTTGACATACCATGGGCCGCCCTGGTAAATTTTGGGGCCCGGTAATCTATCTTTTTTTTAGCTCAATGCAAATTATAATAACGTATGTCATTGATGCACTGCCAATTCTCTCTTTATTTTATTGAGAGGAATGGGGCGAATTATAACAGATGATGACGTGGGCTCTTCCCAAGAATCGGATAGTAATTATGTTAGCGTCAAACACTGAAATCTGATTTGCCAAAAATGACTAGTCAGTACATGTATTGCCGGCAATTAGCCGTATTTGACTAACCAGAACTAACCATTGTAATCGAAATTTGGGTTTTTTTATTTTCAATGATTCAATGATTCTCAAGTAATTCGATTACATATAAAGTAATTAAATTACAAAGAAATTAATTTAATTACCCAATAAATGATTTAATTACTACGAAAAATTCAATTACCATACTTTATGAAAAAAATGCCAACCAAAAAGAGCATCTTAAAAGAGGATGGGCGGCGGCCGCTTTAAATTTGGCGAACGCCGCCTCCGTGCCGATTTAGTATTTTCGATTGATGCTTACCGCCAACTTTTAAATACGTTTTTTTTTGTAAAAAAATCTGTTGATGTTTGAGGTGGGATAAAAAGAAATTTTTATTTTAGAGTCATTTAATGTTGAACTTGCCGAAAAAGCAGTTTAGATAGTGTGACGTGCGCGAGGCATATTAGAATAAATATTTTATTTGTTTAGTGTATCGTGTTTATTATATGTGGTAATTTAAATATACTAATTGCTAAAATACTGAATTACTTTTGCTTTTAATTGATAATTATATTAATTTTAAAATATATATATATATATATATATATATATATATATATATATATATATATATATATATATATATATATATATATATATATATATATATATATATATATATATATATATATATAATGTATGGGAAAGTTGCGTATTGGGGAGCTTATTAGATAAAGTTGTAAAATTAAAGTTATATTTTGTACTTCCGGAAATAGGCGGAAAAACTAAAATTTTCGGTTTTCGTTTTTATTTTTTTACGAGGTTCTTTCAAAAGTTAGAAAAAAGCTAAAAATACATTTTTATTGCAACTTTTTGAACTTCGTTTATTGGTAAAGTCAAAAATTTCTTATGACGTTTCGTTTTCGCTAAAACATCATTAACTTAATTTTTTTAAATACGGCCCTCGATTGTTTATAGATTTTTGAAGCAGTTTTAATCCCGATGATAATGATGTATAACACTTGCTATTTTTCTGGTAAATAAACCTATTTTGCATAAGAGATAATGAGTTAGACAAGGAACACACATGATTTCTTATAGGGGCGTTCCATATTTGTTAAGTAAATATTAAGTGTGATACATTTTTGTAATTGGGATAATATGGGGCTCAAAAAAATTAAATAAAAAATCCATGGCCGTATATAAAAAAATAAAGTTGATAATGGTTTGAAACGAAAGGCTGTAACAAATTTTTGACTTTACTGATACATCAAGCGCAAAAAGTTTTAATAAGAATGTATTATTGGAATGTTGAAATGAACTAGTAAAAAAATAAAAACGAAAATCGAAAATTTCAGTTTTTTCGCCATATTTTGGAAGTACGAAATATAACTTAAAATTTTTTAACGGTATATTATTAAGCTTCTCAATACGCAACTTTGCATAATTTAAACCACCCATCTATCTCTTACCGTTTCGGAAGGAGGATAATAGGGGTAGTTTAGAGATATTAGTTTTATTTATATAAAATCCGTGGTGACTCTACCGCATTGTGTAAAAGATGCCGTGACATGCAATATCTGCATGTTTCGGTGTTTGGCGTTGACAAAACTTTTGGGATAAAATGAACTAAACATCAAAAAATCCAGCCCCCACAGTATATCCCGGGGGTACTTAACCATCATTTAAGCCTTTTGAGCTGTGAAAACATAACAAATATAATTAGAAATTTTTTTGGGTTTTTTGTAATTTTCTTATTAGGAAAATTTTTGCCGGTTTAGATTTTGTTTAAAAGCGGCAAATGTGGACCCATAAATCTAATGTAGTTTTGAAAAACCCAAAAAATTTTTCCAGAATTTTAATTTTAAAATTTTTAACAGTTTTTACAAACACCAAAGAGGAACTAATATTTTAAAAAAATTTTTTTTTAAATAAAAATGTTCTGGGGGGTTTTGTTTTAAAATTTGTTAAAAAAAGCTTTTCTTTTAAAAAATCATTAATTTCTATTTTTTTATTTTTTTAAAAACCTTTAAAATATTTTTTTAAATTAAAATTTTTTAAAGACGAGTTCAATTTAAATTACCGTGAAATTTTTACTTGACGAATCATAAACCAAGGGTTATTTTTTATTGTAGACAAGGCTTTTTTTTTGGGGAAGTACAAAATTGGATTTATTCCTTTTTGGTTGTTTTAACAAATTTTTTGTTAAAAAATTAAAATTTTTGTTTGTTTTTTAAAGAATTGTTTGTTATTTCCTTTTCAAGACTCAAAAATTTTTTCTTTTTTTTTTTTTTTTAACTAAAAAAAGGTTTCGTCGTAAAGGTTTTGTGATAAATTTTAAAGATTAGGATTATTTCGTCCATCTTTTTTTAAATTTTAAAATTTGGCAGGGTCTTCTTAGAATTGCGTTTTCCCGTTCCCCAAGTGGTTTTGATGAAAAATTTGACAAAAATTTTAAAACCCAATATTTACGTAATGTGATAGTTTATTGGTTTAAGAATTTTTTTTAAAGAAATCTGGGGAAAGGGTAGCTTTAAATGTTTTTATCTAAGGGGGCTTTGGAAGGTGTTGAATACATTTCGAAAGGCCAATAAATATTTTGTGTATTTTCATAAACCCAACGGTTCTTTTAGATTTCCGGGTTTTTAAAAATGGGGTTTATCCTTAATTAATAATTTTAAAAGGGGCCCTATCGGCTAACAATGCACATCATTCAAAAGCAATAGATTGTCCCCTTCTCGAAACTCTTCTTTTTTTCCAAATTTTTTAGTTTTCCAAAATCGGGAAATTCTTGTCCCCAAAAAAACTCGACAATTTCTCTTCTGTCCCAAATTTTTTTACTTTACAATTGTATTAAAGGGTCATTAACCTTTTTCCCAATATATATTTACATAAAGTACTTTAAAAAGTGCCCACAAAAAAATTCTGCCTTTAAATTTTTTCTAAATAATTGAGTTATTTTTTTATTTTATTTTCCCTGCCCCCCGTTTTCTGTAGTATCGAACGGGCCTCCTTTAGCGCGTGCACCCACATTGGCTTCAATACTTTCTGCTCTTTTATTTACAAACAATCTATGTAAATAGGATTGTAAATTTTGAATAAAAACTTTTATTAATCAAGAAGAAAGTGTAAAAAATTAAAAAATCCCTTTTTTTTTTTTTTTTTTTTCAAAAAAAACGCCTTTAGAAAAAAACGTGGCAATATTTAAATTTTTTCCGTTTTTTTTTTTGGGCACAAGGTGGGGTTTATTTTTTCCCACCCCAAAGGTACCCAAAAATCTTTTTTTATCATTTTATTATTATAATTGCCCGGTGTTAAAACAGACAATTGAAACCCAAAAAACAAAAACTAGGCTCTGTTAGCTTGTTCTTTTTTTCTTGGGGCGTTGGGGAAAAGGGGAAATCTTTTTTTGGTTTTTAAAAAAATGACTGTTTGGATAATTTAGCTTTCCATTATTCATTGGAGTACTTCAACCTACACTTCCCCAGCATTTCCAGAGAGGATTGCTCCTGAAAAAAAACATGGTGGTTGCCTTTCTCCCAAATTTTCTTACATCTATTAAAGTTGCTAATCCACGTGTTACCATCACAAAGTTTTTACTCAGATCTTCCCCTTAAAAAACCCATTCCATCGTACCAGAATTTCTTTTACTTTCATAAATTTTCCCCCAAAAAATAAAAGGCAACAAAAATTAGACCCCTGGAAATAAATAAAATTTTTTGAACTTGGAAAAAACAAAAAAGAAAACTTACCTTGGGGCTCCAAAAATGAAAACTGGAAAAACTTAAATAACCCGTTTTTTAAAATTTTTCCCAAAAAAGTAAAAATAAACCGGTTTTTTATTTTTTTAATTTTTGCGATAAATTAGCACAAAATTAACTCTGTAAAAAATTTTTATGGTCATGAAAATTAAATTCCCATAAAACAAATTTTTTAAAAACCCCGGGAAAATTTTAAAAAAAAACCGCCCTAAAACACGTTGTTATAAAAATACCCAAAATGTATTGATTTTTGCGGAATGTATAAACCTTCCAAAACTCATAATAAAAATTCGGTAAAATTATTTTTTATAAAAAATGAACAGATTAAGAGGTTAATTACCCCGACATTTAATTTTGGGCCGGTTTTAATATTCTAAAGAAACAAAAAAGAAACAGTAAAAAGATATTTATTGCTACGTTCCTTCTTTCATTAAATTTTTAATCGCAAAAAAATGCATTTTTTTGGGTATTAAAAAATTAGTGCGTCCGTTTAAAATGTGAAACCGCCCTTCGGGGATACGGGGCATTGAAAAAAAATACTCGCGCATTATTGTTTAAAGCAATTATAATTTTGACAGTAATAGAAATCATTTTTAGCTAAAAAATTTTTTCTTTTTCTCCAACACATGCGTAAGTGTCATACCTGATCGCCCCAATTGGAAGGTTTTTCCAAGCCTTGAGGCCTTTTCGGTCTTGGGACATTTTTTTATATAGGGTATTTTAGGGGTTTAAATGTATAAAATAATACAAATTTAAAAAAAAATGTGACGGCACTTGATTTTCCCCCCCTTCCCTTTCCCTTTTAAACTGTACTAACAGGACAGATTGGGTACCCTGGTTTTTGACCACAATATTTTCCCAAACACCCGTTAAACCTTTTTTTCCAAATTTATTAGGGCCCCTTTGTTTTTGACTAAGGGGTTTTTACATTTAATGTACATACTTTTTTTTTTGACATCATTTTTAGTAATTTTTTTAAATTTAAAGCTGAAAATGTTTTGATTCTCAACCAACAAAAATTACATTTTGTTTAAAAAAAAATTCCCCGGGGCTTTAAAAAAACAGGAAACTGGAAAGACTCATCCTTACTAACAATTTTGAAAATCCCGGAGACTTTTTTGCCTTTTACCTAAGAAATAATAAAATAGAAAATTTCACTGGGTATTATGCATAAGATATGCAACGACTCGGGTTGGCTAAGCAGGAAACTCGGCTAAATTAATATCTATGAATGACCGGGTTTCAAGGCAAAGAAAAATTCGTCTAGGTTGTAATATAAAACAGCGTATTTGGAAACCTCTAAATATGATTATGAGCTGAAAAGAACTCTGGTGGTAGGCAGACGTTTAAAAAAAGTCGTCAAGCTTTATTGTGACAAAATTTTGAATTTTTAAAAATTATTACCTTTCAATAAAGTTAAGTAATATTACATTTTTTGGTTGGTACTTAGTAAGTGAACATCTTTATTAATGACATTCTTTACAGATTATAACTGTATAATTACACTGTTAAAAATTAAATTGTAAAAAAAGGTATCATCCCCAAAAATAATTATTTAAAAAAACTATCTGTCCAAACGGATATCTGTTAATAATGGATTGTCAAAAACAACATTTTCAAAAATACATATGTCCAAAATGACCAAATTATAATATCTTAAAAAAAAGAAATTTATTAAAATGTTGAAACCTCAGTAAAAAAATTTAAAAAAATCATTATACAGGTTTCCCAAAGGGTCTGACAACGCTCTACCAGATACAGTACAACAAAAAAAAGTCGATTTAACCAAAATTGTCTTAGTCCAAAAGTTGGTATTATATGTTAATTTGGTATTCTTCAAAAAGATCCATTAGACAATCTCATTTCCTTTGCTTTAAAGCTCTAATTATGTATTGATTTTTTTTTCTTTTTTAATTTTCGGTAGGGACTGTGGACCATATTGCAAAAAATGAAAAAAAAATGGGTATATGTTAAAAGAATTTTAGTGGTTGAACCAGTGTATGATGAGATATTGACTAAATGAGAAATATATTTTTATGAAAATAACACAAGCTAATAAAATATAATGGTTTTATTTGGCATCTTAATAAGTAACAACAACTTAAAATAACAACACAAAAGTTTTATTAACAAATAACGTGAAATCACTCAATTCTAATGAATAAAAAATAAAAATGAAACATTAAAATTTTTTGCAAAACTTTCATTATTTAAAAAAGATCAAAATCTAAATACTTTCGTTTAAATACCTATTACTAAAATTTCTAACGACCAAGTATGTATAATTAATCCAAAAACCTAAAACAAATAGCAGATTCCATTCATAATACATATACGGCCGAGTGATGATCGCGTTGTTAAATTTAGCAATGGACTTAGCAATTGTTAAAAGTTAACAACGGTTTATAATGTTTAAGAAAACGTCATTTTCAGTGTTATTCAAAATCTGACATTTCATGACAAACATTTTATAAATAAATATTTTGATTTACACACAAGTTTTAAATTCCTTTACAATACACCACTTTTTAGATCATTTTTCAGTATCTGCACTATCCATATTATTCAAAAAAAGTACTGAAAATCACGAGAAATATCTTTGAAAACCAAAAAATCACTTTAAGCAAGCCAACAAACACAGGTCGAAGGTTGAATGCCGTCAGTTTATTGTATGTCATATGTTTGATATGGCCATTGGCAAATTTGCTATTTCACAATTTGAATGCATTCGATGTAAAGATTGTACAAACCAGGTGACGTGCGCTCTTTGTCATGCTATTACTGCAAACAAGGATAGACAATGATTACGACCGTCGTAAGACTCGCAGGTATAAAATGAGCACTTACCAGCCTAATGGCCAATTCTATCTCTCTTGGATTTTACTTGCTTTGTCTTACTGTCTCCTCTTGTTGAAAACAATTATTACTCTTTGTCGATACCGTGCTTGATGCAGTTAAACTTTGGCCCTTTGATGATAAACTTTTTCTACTATTATAGACCGATGGCGTAGCTTCGGAAATTATTAATATTTTTGCCATTATTTTGTCGTATCTTTTTTGGTACTAATATTATTGGTGATTTGGTACATAATGGTTATTTTTTGCTAAGTTCTTTATAAAAAAATTACTCCTAAATTAACTTGATTAACTTTAAGGCTTTTAAGATATTGGTTTACATAAAATATTTATAATAACAATCTTATTTTAATAATAAATAATTAAAAACATTTAGTGATGGTCTGTATGAAGTTTTGTTCACTTACTTTTCTAAAGTAAAATGTAGGTTTAAAGTGACCTCAACCTTTTCCATTCTTTATTACGAGGTATAGTGTGTCTCAAAGTATACCGTGTTAGCTCTTGCCTTCATTTATGGATTATACCCGCCGACAGCAATAAAACTGCGGATCGGTAGGTATTAAAGGACAGAACATCAGGGACGGACTTTAATAATATAAAGATTTATAATTTATTGTTTATTTAGGTAAGTATAATCTTAAAATTACATTAAGAATTAAATATATGCAAAATTTTTATAAATTTATAACTGCATTATCTATACATAATTACATTTTAATCTAAATATCTAAATCTAATTCGTTTCACTATCAAAGTCATCATTGAGATTAATTACAATAGGATTTATGTTGTTTTGGATAGGAATGTAGAGTCCTCAATTTTTATAATGTGCTATAGTGAATTTTTCCAGCTTTCAACTGGTATGTTAGTAATTACATTTTTTATCAAATTTATAAACTGGGACTTAAAATAGGTGTTCACATTTTCTGCTCTGATCTTTGATTTTACTTGGTTCCACAAATGCTATATGGGGTTAAACATACAGTAATACGGAGGAAACCGTAAGATAGTAAGAACAGACTGTTTAGCCAAATTATCACATACATATTGTTTTTTAATTGCATATGAATTTAGGACTTTCAAAATTTGCGTTTTTTGTAAGTGAATATAAAATAAGTATCATTTTCCAACAAATATTCCTGGATTTCAGTTTTTGAACTTGATGAAGCTGGTGCTTTGTGTAGCAGACGGCTGTGGTAGCTTGCGTTATCCGTGAGAATAACACTGTTTCTTTTAAAGCTTTTTGTTTAATTAGACCTCTACTAATTAAAGTTTCATATACATTTTCACAACCTGTTTCGCATCTAATGACAAATGATTTCGACGCAATAGTTATATTCCGTAAAACAATTTTTTCAGAAAGCACGTAAAAACGGTTATTCAACACTCCCCACAAAATATTGGGAAAATATTTATATGCCTAATGGTTAAGACTAAAGAAATACCTGGGCCAGGTATTTTTTGGGGAGTTTTAAACCCAAAAGGCCCTTCTTATGGACAAATGGGTTTCCCCAATAACAATGAGTAATAAAATCGTTTAAGGTTTATTGGGGTATGGTCCGTAAAAGCCATATCGATCTACTTTGGAAAAGACTATATATAAATTGGTGTCGGTTTACCTATATTTAGTATAAAATAATTTAATTCGCCCATAAAAACAAGTCTATTATGTTAAAATTTATTTACCCTGTTTGGCGGAAAGTATGTCTTTATTTTGTCCACCCCAGTTTGTTTAACAAGGCTTTGGCTGTTTAACATGCCTTGTCTTCTATTCTATCTAACAATAAAAACCCACGCACACATACACACGCTCTTGCTTTACAGTAGCCGCACTGATCTATCTGAAGTTAGCCTTAGACATAGATTTTATAGTTATGTAAATTTTAAAATGATAAAGTAAACACCTGCTTTACTTCTACTATTCTGAATAGAGTTATAGTCAAGGAAACAAAGCTGAAAAAAGTGCAAAACCTGGCAATTTTTGCATAAAAGTTTGGGATTAAGCTTAGCTTACCCTCCTCTTCAAAATCTATATTTTGCCTATAGACGCTTTTTGTTTTAGGGTTGAAAACTACCCTTTTTGCAAAAACCTAAGTTCAAGCTTAAGTTGAGTAAAATTTGAATCAAATAAGTCGAAAAAGTAGTATTTTGTTTCATTGAAACATTATATGAAATATTTCGGCGCCTTAAAATCAACCCCTATAATAATTTAATTAAAAAATATATATTATTACAGTGTTTTGCATGAAAATTTGGGATTAAGATTAACTTACCCTCCTCTTCAAAATCTATATTATGCCTATAGACGCTCTTTGTTTTTTAGGGATGAAAACTACCCTTCATTGCAAAAACCTATAAAACTATACATTCAAGCTTAAGTTGAGTAAAATTTGAATCAAATAAGTCGAAAAAGTAGTATTTTGTTTCATTGAAACATTTTATGAAATATTTCAGTCCCTTAAAATCAACCCCTATAATAATTTAATTAAAAAAATATATTATTATATTATATATGCATGAAAATTTGGGATTAAGCTTAACTTACCGTCCTCTTCAAAATCTTCATTATGCTAAAGGTCGCTTTTTATTTTTCTTAAACTACGTGTGCCCCAAAAACATTAAAAACAAGATAGACTCCATTATTTACATTTGATTGAAATCATACATTGGTATAGAATTGCCAAATTCAGCAAAAGGTGGCTGATTTTTTAAAAGGCCATTGGACTCACTTAGTAATTCTCCCTTTGCCAATTAAAAATTTTCTTGTTTACCTTAAAACTTTCTTAATTAAAATAAGTATAAACGAACTTCAAAACAAACAACCTTTTAATATCATAGTTTTTACTACTTTTAACAATATTTCTTATAAAAAAAAAAATAAAAATACAAATTTAATTTAACACCGACAACTTCGCCATTATCGCGTAATGCGCGTTCCGTCATTCATTCATTTTTGCCGTGTGCTGCATTGTCAGTTTTCGCTTGTGTTGGAATAAATTTTGTTTACGGTTTTGTGCTGTTAAATAATCAAAACTTTTAAAACATTTTTTAAATTTTGAGTCGATCGTGTTTTATTTGTAAGAAAAAGGTTATAAAACAAAATGTCTTTTTCCCCGGGGAAATTTAAAATTATAGGTTTTGTCAACCCCCATCTATTTGTGGCGTGGTTATGCCGAATTTAATTTGTGTGTAAGTTTGTTATTTATTAATAAGAATTTGAAAAGGTTTTTTTTCCATTACAATATCATAAATAATTGTTGGTTAATATGAATGTTTATGCTTACTAAAAAAAATGTTTCTATACCTTAAATTAACAATTTATATTTCTTTAGGTTTCCGACAAATTTGAAAAAAAAAAAAAACGGGGGGCTCTCAGTTTTGGTTTACAAGACAATAACAATGTTCCAAAGCAACCTGACATATGTTCAGATTTTTGATGGAACGGATATTTGTCAACTAATGGACGTAAACAGATAAGGCCAGATGCTTGTATTTTTAAGATAAGAAACCCGCTCGCTAGTACAAGATCCTAAAAAATTATGGAAAGCTTGTAAAACTAATAAATTAATTATAATATGCTGGGCAGCTGAAAAGTTTTTGGTATTTTCACAAACCCAAGATTTATTCAAAAACATAAAATATAAGAAATTTTAATAAAAAAATAGTTTTAAAACGCTGCCACCTTAACATTTAATATATTTGGGGATCATATGTTTTATTCAGAAGTCCTGGCCGAACACCCATTTGGGAAAAGGCAAAATTAATTTTAAAAAATTATTTAATATAAGAATTTACTATGAGACAGCGAAATTAGTAGACTCATCAAAAAAAAAAAAAAAAAAATTCGCAGTATTAACACAAAAAAAATATTATTTATAAATGAATAATATTGTTTCAGTATAGAGGACCCCAGACACCCACAAAATGATTTTTGGTTTAGAAACTTGCAAATGGTTTAATAAATTGCATGTCAAAATCAAATAATCATTTAATTGGGCAATTGCTACTTTTAATAAATTACGCCTATAATTTCCGCTAGGGAAAGCTAACTCCCAAGAATCGGCAAAATCCACAAAATTTGTAAACGCAAGGTGCTCCGAAGTTCTTTTAATACTGCAAATTAGGTATAAGCAGAGCTGTCAAAATTTAAAAACTTCAAGCAAAATTTTACTTAAAGTACTTTTTTTTACTTCAAAAAATATTTTATTTCAAGTACTTTTGTTAGGAGGTAAATTACTTAAGTATTTATTTAAGTACTTGAAGTTTTGATGTACTTGAGTAAAAAAGTACTAGTAAAGACAGCACTTCAAAACAAATACAAAAGTACTTAAAGTAAAAACAATACTTCCAGTAAATAAAAAGAACTTGAAGTAAAAAATCAGCCAAGTACTCGAATTTACAGCCCCTTGATAATCGTACAAACAAGTTAAAAACAAGAGGAAATATACGCAATCCCGCTGGATCAAAAACAAGGCAAGTGTGACTATTACTGAGAATTAGACTTTTTGTTTCTTTTTTCGAAATCAATCCTTTATTTTGATACCCAATTTGTTATATTTAATAACGATTACTAACAGCCATTTTTCGAAACAATTTTTATTATCAACATTCAGGATACGACAGTTTCCAAACCACCCCGAAAATGTCAAAACGTGACAGTTCAAGAATATTCTATTGTGCGATTTGACCTTTGATGGAGCGTTCTCAACTATTTCGTATTGTGAATCGTTCATTTCCCTTCATTTGATCGAAAACCCTGTATTTTAATAGGCAACAAACAAGAATTTCCACTAATGGGCAGGCTAAAATTAAAGTTAGGTTGTTCTGACTTGTTTTTGGGTGTTGATGAAAATAAAATATTTCCCAAGAATGGGTTTTTGGGTGCGACTGTTTGTAGAGCTCCTTAAGCCTCGCTTTTGACGATGTATCGGATGCCACAGTTGCCAACGCCAACCGTTGGCAACCACGAAATAACCCATTTTGGAAGAAAACAATTTTCCTTAATAGTTTAAGACAGCGCTCACCCAGTACCGCATTATAATTTATACAAATTTCACATTATTTCGGACATTGGATGCATAAGATCCCGACTTAAAACGGACATTGCTTAATCCCCCCTTTCGTAACTATAGTTTTTAACGACTGGCCTACTTTCCAATGACGTAGCGCTCAGTGCTAAAAGCTTTACCAGGAGTTGTTGAAAAACCCTTTTGGAATAAACCCTCTAACTTTCTTACAAAATACTACTCAAGTATAATTTCTTTTACTTGAAATACTTTTAATTACTTCAGGTAGTTTTATGTACTTCAAGTACTTTGGTGTCTTCAAGTACTTTGTTTTACTTCAAGGGACTTTGTTCTACTTCAAGTACTTTTTAATGAATACTTTGGTACCCCCCCCCCCCCCCCCCCCCCCCCCCCCCCCCCCCCCCCCCCCCCCCCCCCCCCCCCCCCCCCCCCCCCCCCCCCCCCCCCCCCCCCCCCCCCCCCCCCCCCCCCCCCCCCCCCCCCCCCCCCCCCCCCCCCCAAAAAAAAAAAAAAAAAAAAAAAAAAAAAAAAAAAAAAAAAAAAAAAAAAAAAAAAAAAAAAAAAAAAAAAAAAAAAAAAAAAAAAAAAAAAAAAAAAAAAAAAAAAAAAAAAAAAAAAAAAAAAAAAAAAAAAAAAAAAAAAAAAAAAAAAAAAAAAAAAAAAAAAAAAAAAAAAAAAAAAAAAAAAAAAAAAAAAAAAAAAAAAAAAAAAAAAAAAAAAAAAAAAAAAAAAAAAAAAAAAAAAAAAAAAAAAAAAAAAAAAAAAAAAAAAAAAAAAAAAAAAAAAAAAAAAAAAAAAAAAAAAAAAAAAAAAAATTTTTCAAAAAATGCATGAAACATTTTTACTTAAAATAATTTTCAATTAAGTCTGTTAAAATATAAAAATCCACCCTCAGATGGCTTGGAACCACCCACAAGTAAATCGCCCTTCGGCATATATAGATTTTATCCTGGACTTCCTACCTACTGTCAAAATTTTAAGTGCATTCTAAGCATATTGAAAAAATTGCTAGGCAAAATGGTTTGTTTCCATTTAATAAAATAAGAAAGAAAAAGTACTGCTGATTTTTTGTGGTTAGAAGATGCAGTTAAAAAAACTAATATTTAATTAGTAAAGAAACCGGTTAGTCTTGCCCTGTTAAACAATAATAAATTTAGGTATCTATCCCACTCTTTATGCAAACATATAGGTTAAATTTCGTATTGTTAAAGCGACCAAAATTAAGTAAGCCGGTGAATTAGGTTTAGCGCAGTGAAGGTTATTTTATAAATTTGTCATTGGCGTTGGCGAGAAATATCATAAATTATGTTACAGCCACTACATATCTGAAAGAAACATAAAATCGCACAAAAATAGGAAAACGGTTTCCAATACTGCCACGAACCTATCCGAAAATAGTTCGACAATATCTACCTCTTCTGCGAGTATTGGTAGTGATGTTTAGATAGATCTTTTACATTTAAAGAAATATCCAAAATTTAAACTTTATTAAGAGCTGCTGCCATAATACGTAGTGCAATGGCTTTATGTCAACCCAAAATTGAATTTCCAACATGTACTTGTGTGAAAGAAGGCCTAAAATGTTGTTAGAAGTGTTAATCTCGTTCTTGCAATAACATTATTAAAGATTTTAAGGCAGAAATGGATTAAATTTACAAGTAATGCTAATAATGAAGTGCATGAATAAGTACTTACATATTACATTTTTGGGTCTGGTAACGAAAATCACCCACGGAAATGGACGATTTTTAAATTTGCAATGTAAAATATACTTTAAATATTACTATTTAAGACAAAAAAATGCGGATAAAGTGGTTTTCACCAAGAAAAGCGCAATAAAAATTCTAAAAATTGGTCATTGTTTGACATTTTATTTAACCATTTACGATTTATATGTAATAAATACATCACCGCTTCAAGAGGTTTACAGTGTTGCTAAACGGAAATATTATTAATTTATAATAAAAACTTTGCCATTACCATAAGGATAATTTTCATTAAATCAAAAATATTTGAAATTCGAGCCAGTTACAAATATAATTAGGAAAATAAAAAGCCGCTTTAACTAACCAGCACTAATCATGACCGACCAGAACGGCGCATTTATAATAAAGAAAATTTACAATTTAACGAGGAAACCTAACCGGAACTAACTAGGACCTAACCAGAACTAGGTAATAGTTTAAATGTTGTTGTTTGTTAGTTCTGGTTAGTTTTTTTATAAAAAACAATCTTCAATATAACAAATTATTACAAAAAATCTGACAACATTGCTTATTCAAGCAGCATTCAGACACGTCAAAGAACGGTATCGTATCATCTCTTTATATGAAAAAAAAAAATTATATATTCCTGTTTAAAAAAGACGTTTAATGAAGCCCTAGTTTATATTTTATGTGCTATATTTCTCAAATTTAATTAAAAGACATAAAGCATCCGCAATTTTTTGTTGCTCAAAGTGTTTCAAAAATAATGAAATTTGGAATGCATAATCAAAAAATAACGAATTCCGTGGGTGGTTTTCTTTACCTGCACCCAATAAAAAGAAGTTTAAACTTACTAATTAGGTGGGTAATTAATAACAATGATTGATATTTTTTGTATGTGTTTAAAAATCTACCCACCTGTTTTGGATATTTTAAATTTTCCTTTTCTAAACAACTTAAGCAGCCCTTAGATCTGCGTTTAAACCTGTAAATAAAACTTAAACTGCTACACTCCCACCAGGCTGTAAGATCTTTGCAGTCGGCCGGCTCGCTAAGTCGAGCGCGCAAAAATATGACTTTGGTCCGTTAAAAATATCACTGACTAATACAAAAAATTATTTTTGTATTTTAAAATTTTTTTAACATTAGCTACAATTTGTACGCAGCATGTATATATAAATTTTCAATAATAAACTTTTTTCTCGATTGCCTAAAATTACGCTACTGAAAATAACAATTTTGAGTTTCCTACTATTTTAAAAATTAAACAAAAAAAACGGCTTCAAGTGGGATGTTGTTTGAAGCGCTATTGTGTCTACTTTAATCTAAAAAAAAATTAACTTGATAGCCTGAATATAATTAGAGATATAGCAGTGGAGATGTTAAAAAACGTGTTTTATTAAAAACCGATTTTTTTGGGTTTTTTCGAAATAAAAAAGTTCTCGACCACTAAAAAATGTCGTAAAAAGTGATTTCGTGTACAGGGTCTTTGATTATATTTACGTGGCTTCTGAGGCCTTTATTTTTGAAGATAGAAAAAAATGTTTTATATAAAAATTGTAGGATTTTTTTCATATTATCTTTTAAAATTATCAGTACAAAAATATCGCAATAAAAAAATGGAAAAATATGGGCAACTTCAACTTTTTTAAATGAAACACCCTGTATATTATGCGCTACAACAAAAGATCTTTTTTTTCTGATTTCTAATATATATACATTGATGATATTTGGATGAACCATTTTTGAGATATTTTGGGTTAAATTATTAATAAATTACAAAAAGTTTCATTTCAGTATTAAGAAAGCCATGGAAACAATAAAATTGTTATGTTTCTGAATTTGGTGAGGGTTTGTTTATTTTTGCGATTAAACATTCCTGCTAAAGTGAAGGAAGACTTGTCGGTAAATAGAATTTTATATAAAAACTTTGAATCCTGCTGCATAAACCTATCCATTTCCAATGCATACTTAGGTCGGTCCTGCATGTTTTGTTCAGGAAAATTCTGAACGGACATAAATTTATAAGGATAAAATTTGTAAAATTTAAGGTTAAATAAATTTTATAATCTGTTTTATTAAGTTCAGATGCCACATTTGAGATTGATATTTCAGGATTTTCTAAGATTATTAAAAGTAGTTAGTGTTAGTCCAATAGAAAAAGTATAATAATTATCCTGAAAAAACGAGGATATCCAAAACTTTGTTTCCATTTCGTGCTGCAGTCCTTTTCTTTATTTTAAAGCTTTTTCGTTTAATAAACTTTCTTACTATGTATTTAATAGTATTCATAGATGGTACCCGTTGTTAGGAATATATAAATATAAGTAATATTCTCTTTGCATTGTCGTCACACTATTATTGTTAGCCCATCGACAAAAAAGCTATACAAACTACTTTTAATAGTTAAAATGATAAATTTTAACTTTTTATAATATCAATATGTCAAATTTATTAAAACAATTTTATTGTTTTCATAGCTTTCTTGATACTAATATGATTTTTTTTCAATTTATTTATATTTTAAGCTTAAATATCTCAAAAATAATTTATCCAAATATCATAATTGTATATATAATTAAATCAGAAAAAAATATCTTTATTGAAGCGCATAATATACAGGTATATATACGGTTCCATTTAAAAAAGTTGAAGTTGCCTAAAATTTTCCATTTTTTTATTGCGATATTTTTTTACTGATAATTTTAAAAGATAATATCGAAAAAAACCTACAATTTTTATATAAAACATATTTCTCTGTCTTTAAAAATAAAGGCTCCAGAAGCCCCGTAAATATAATCAAAGACCCTGTACACGATTAACTTATTAAAGAATCCCACTAAGGCTGGTTTGGCTCTACGCGGGTTTTTTTTCTCGATAACTAAGCGACTTTTCTTCCAAATTTTACTCCACCATAGTGGGCAGGCATATATATAGAGTATTTATAAAGAGTTTAGCAACTACTAACATTTTGCACATGGTTTTTGTCCTACCTGTAAACTATTATAAAAACTAGTTAGGTAACTTTTATATAAATATTTCATTAATTCGTAAAAAATAGCCTCCAGATATATCTTGTCGCAAAATAGTTGTAGTTATTTTAATAAGGAGACTGCAAATGCAAAACCTTCATGTTGTGGCATTTTATTTAACATTTATCACACGAAAACTATTGTTTTGGTGCAAAAACTCTATCTGATATCAGCTTCTAGCAAGAAACGGCTTTTGCTAGAGATAAGAATTTTAATCAAGGCGTTCATATAATCAAAGGCGATGTCTGTATGTGTATGAATGAAGACTAAATTCCTCTCAAGCTGCACATCGAGGAATTCTGATTAAAACTGGTCCCTAGTTTAATTAGTTGATATTGGAAATTACTGCCATTACCATTTTAATTAAATCTTATTAGAGTATTTAATGATAAGTGATAAACGTATACATATTTTTGTCTAAAAGTCATGGGAAAACTTTTGTGTGTTTTTCAAGTGAGCTTGGCTTGTAGATAAAGTTAACCATTATGATGTTTATAATGGTATTTTATTAAGGGATGTAATACCATACTAATAATAAATATAAAGCAAGTATAGTCTGTCTCAAAGTATATCGTTATGGCTTTTGACGGACCATACCCCAATAAACCTTTAACAATTTTATTACCTATTGTTATTGGGTAAACCCATACATACACATTTGTTCATAAGGGCAGGGGTGGGCCAGGTATTTTTGAGTATTAACCATTAGGCATATAAATATTTTGGCTAATATTTTAGTGGCAGTATTGAATAACCGTTTTTACTGTGCGTTTTGAAAAAGTTGTTTTACGAGAATACAACTATGTCGCGTCGAAATCATTTGTCATTGGATGCACAACAGGTTGTGAAAAATGTGTATGAAACTTTAATCAGTAGAGGTCTAATTAAACAAGAAGCTTTAAAAGAAACATGTCTACTTATATTTTTATTAGTGAAGGATTGAACAAAAGAAAAAAACGTAATGATTTTCAATCTCACCGTATAGACAATAGTGATCAGGACCTAATAAGAAGGAAAATATATTGTCTTTATGAAAGCGGAGTTATTCCTATCTTGAATAAACTGAAAAAGAAGCTAGACGAAGACGAAACCAATATAAATATTAGCCGTGTCACCCTCCATAGAGTTGTTTGTAAAACGGGATTTAAATACCGCAAAATAGACAAAAGACAAGTAGTAATGAAATCGCACAGATTACGCACTTGGAGATTTAATTACCTTCAAGAAATTAAAAGATATAGGTTAGAAAACAGATTCATAATTTACCTTAATGAAACATGGTTCGATACACACGACCCAGTATCCAAATGATGGGTTGATTTCAGTCAAAACTGTCAGACGAAAGCACCTTTAAATAAAGGAAAACGCATTACCATAATACACGCTGGTTCAGAAGACGGATTTGCTCCAAACTGCTTGCTGTTGTCTACAAAGAATATTAAGGATTTTAGCTTGGATTATCATGAGGATACAAGTGCAGAACTTTTTGAAAACCGGTTTCAAAATTATCTTTTAAAACCCCAAAATTTCAAACAACAGTGTTATTGTCATGGATAACGCAAGCTACCACAGCCGTCTGCTACACAAAGCACCAGCTTCATCAAGTTTAAAAACTGAAATCCAGGAATATTTGTTAGAAAATGATATTTACTTTAAACTCAGTTACAAAAAAACGCAACTTTTGGAAGTCCTAAATTCATATGCAATTAAAAAACAATATGTATGTGATAATTTGGCTGAACAGGCTGGGCATACTGTCTTACGGCTTCCTCCGTATCACTGTATGTTTAAAGTAAAGTTGATAAAAAATGTAATTACTAACATACCAGTTGAGAGCTAAGAAATTCACTACTGCACATTATAAAAATTGAGGACTCTTACATTTCTATCCAAAACAACATAAATCCTATTGTAATTAATCTTAATGATGACTCTGATAGTGAAACAGAATAAGATTTAGACATTTAGATTAAAAATGTAATTATGTATAGATAATGCAGTTATAAATTTATGAAAACTTTGCATATATTTAATTTCTTAATGTAATTTAAAGATTATACTTACCTAAATAAACAATAAATTATAAATCTTTATATTATTAGAGTCCGTCCCTAATGTTCTGTTCTTTAATACCTACCGATCCGCAGTTTTATTGCTGTCGGCAGGTATAATCCATAAATAAAGGCAAGAGCTAACACGGTATACTTTGAGACAGACTATACTATAATGTTAAGAATCAACCTCACATATTAAAATTTTTAATTATTTGGGGTCTGTCGCACTTTGTATTTAATTACCTTGAAATTACAAACAATGTCATTTGTTCATCATGTTAGATATTCTATGACAGACATCTAACGTCAGACTAAGAGATATCTAAAATTGCTTTTTTTAGTAGTTAAACATTTTATAAAATATTGGTATTTTAAAAATTTCTTGAAAACGTGCTTACTGATTTAAATGTTTTGGACATGAAAATAGAAATTATACAATGACGATTTTAGTGGTACAGTGATCAGCTATAAAAGTAAGAAAGTTTGTAAAAGTGACGAAATCGATAAAAATATTTTTCAATATTTATATCAATACCGCTATGACAACCTAGATAAGGTCTTTGCCACGTTGACATACCGCTTCCAGTAAGATCAGCGAAGTATAGCAAGGCTGGGCACCGTCAATAACTGGATGGGTGACCGCGAGTGAACACCGTGTTCAAAATCCGCTTTTAACTGTAGGTCCCTTCCGCATGACATTAACCTGGGGTTAATGGGGGTAGTTCAGAGAAAGTAGTTATTTATCTTTAGTTTTTGTACAATTAAATCGATTTAATCAAATTAAGGCTTGTGTTCTTACGTGTTTTTTTTAATTTGTCAAGACAACACCAAGTAGTTGTAAGATAGTGTTTTCTGTTTAAAATCTAAAAGATTTTTCTAAAGGTTTTTTTAATCTGAATCGTTATTGCTTTTCTGCTTAGTCTGGCACTTAAGTATTTCTAATATTAAAGTCACACCCTCTTGGTCCAATTAAGCAGACGCTAATACAATTTCGTTAAAAATTGCAATTAAATAGAAGCAAAGAAGATATCAAGTTGAATTCATAGTTGGAATTTTAACGTTTAAAGTGATCATATACAAGGAGATTGCATTATTTCGACAGTTGAAGATGTGGATTAATAAGTGGTTAGATGAAAAATAAATGCATCTTGATTGTTTTTTTTTTAAACCAGAAAAATCACACTTGCTATATTTGTTATACAGTGTGTCCCAAATTGGTGGGGAATGTATGGGGATCTTGGAAACCACGATAGATAGAAAATCGGTTAAATGGGAAGAGTTTGGGACAATTATGTTAGTAAGCTAATCCCGTTTACTACATGGCTTTATCTAATCAGGTTTTTGAGAAATTCTGAAAAAACCTGAAACATGCATTTTCGAAAATCGAATTTTTGTTGAAGGCGTTTCTAACCAAGAAATAAGATGCACGCTTATTTTGACATTTACATTATTTAATTTATAAGATGCGTATCATTTGGTTTTTATGAAGCGGGGCGGCCATTACGCAGTCTAGTCTAAGCCTACTATCAAATAAACAAAAATTATCGTTTTTAGAGCTTAAGCAATCTGAAAACCTAGATTTGTGATACATCAATGAAAAGCTCTTGAAGAGCTCTTTTCAAAAAAGTAAAAATCCAATATGGCATCCGTATAAAAATCCAAAGTTTGGGTAAATATCTCAAAAGCAAATAAAGTTAGAAAAATATTTTTACTTAAATTAAATTCTTCTTAAAAAAGTGTTTTAATAATGTAGTAATCTGAAAACCGTAAAATTGGTAGTTTGCAAGCTACAGGCAAAAGTTAAAAATAAACCATTTTGGTTTTTCTTAATTATCCCAAAAACCATAAAATATAAATAAAATCTGAAAGCAGATTTAATTTTGCAATTAAATTGTCTTAAACTTTCCTAATTTAACCAACACTGTAGCTCTAATGAGTCCCGAGTTACCAATACATGTAGGTCCAATTTGGGACACACTGTATAGGCAAATTGAAATGGATTAGATATATTTATTAAGAAGCAATCGCACGTGCTAATTTTCACTTAACGCTACGCTTATAGAAGAAAACGAAACTTTCCTGACTGATAAAACGACGTATCTTACAACAAAAATCCAGTGCTTTTATTTATGTCCGTAAACCACGTGACCACGCGATTTTGGTTTGAATAGTGGCATGTGCTAATTCATCGCTTTAAAAACAAGAATTGCATTTGTCAGGGAAAGTCCACTGGAGGGCCTACCGTGCTTACAGATCCTGTTCTTGATGATATACGTGCCCGAATGGAGCACATTCCTAACAAATCGGTGGAGAAGTTGTCTACTTAGACCGGTAAGGATACCGTTTTAAATAAAAATTAAAATTTATATTACCAGTGCCATACATTTTTTAAGAATGTCTGTTTGTACTCGCCATAAAGCACTAACCAAAAATTGGAAATGCATTCATATAAGCAGCGCCGCCGCCAGAAAAAAATGTAGAGGGAGTCAAAAAGTTTAAGTCAATTTATTAATTGAATTAAAAACACAAATAAAACAACCACAACTCTAATTTTGAAATAATCATATTTATTTAAATTGTTTAGTGATTTCATAAGATTTGGGGATTTACACAGGCATTATTTTATTTTAAGTAATTTTTAAAAACCCAGGGGGTGTCGACGGGCCTCCCCTGACCCCCCCTGCCGGCGGCCTTGCATAAGGTCACACTATTGCAAGAATTCGTTCCACCAGATTTTTTAAAGAGGGTGTAGTTTTGGCAATGGTTTAATAAGATTATTAACAATAATAATGTTTTGGACCGTACTTTCTTCTCTAATAAAGTTTGGTTTCACTTGTCGATTTATGTTTATAGTTAGAACTACCGAACTTGGGCCACGAAGAATCCACATACCTTTATCGAAACTTCATTTTTGATTACTGTAATAATGTTTAAATAATTGGAATTTTTTGTAGATTTTTTAATGTTTATTTTGTGTAAAAACACTTACGTAGTGTAACTTATTATCATAAATCAAAAGGCAAGTAGTTTTAATTAAATAAATTTAAACAAACTGCCTGAACTACAAGTTAACGTGACTTAAATTTTCCTATCAAGTTTAAATTAACGAAAATCCAAAGATATAATAAAAGTTACAACAGATCTTGGCTGAAACCAACATTTTTTCTACCTATATCTAGCAAATTGAATTATTGACAAACAAAAGACTCAAAACTAAATGCATGCAAAAATTTTCCAAAAAGGCTGTGATAACTTGGTTCAAATTACGAAAACTTAAAAAATAACAAATGGTAAATTTTCCAACTTTAACAAAACAAATGTTTTTGACATTTAAAAATTGATTTTAAAATGCACGGCGCCAATGAATATTGTTAGGGATATTTTACTAAATTTTGTGCAACCTCTGAATAGGCAACCCGTAACATTTTTGGTGGCGTAGTTTACGGACATTAAAAAAGATCCTGTATATTAAACAGTTTAAATTTTAACATATTTGACACTTCTTGTGGTAACCTACAACTATTAGACATCTACGGGCTGCACAAAATTCGTCGGCAAACTATTAGTCTAAAAGCTGGCTGAAAAAACCTGGCCTATCGAGTAACCGAATGAAATATATTTTAAATAATACTACTCACTGTATCTATTCAAAAATCATTTAGTGCCAGGGTTAATATGGTGCATAAATTTGCTATTTTTTTTGGTACATTTTTGGACATGAACTGTACCAATCGAGTAACCGCTTGAAACTAATTTTAAAATTTAGTTTTAAGTGAATTAGAAATCATTATAAACAGGTGCCTCGTTAAATCTGGTGCCAACCCCATGGCACGACACTTTTTTAAATTTTTTTTGTTGCCTTACTGTACCCATCGATTAAACGCTTTAAACTTTAATCAAATTAAAGTTTAAATATTTCCTATTAAAAAAATACATTAGTGCCACTTCTATTCTAGTGACAAATGCCTGGCACGATACTTTATATTTCTTCAAGTACCATGCTATTACTTATACAACCTATTATAGAAACATTTGGGGATAAATGAATAAACATCTGATGAACAATTATAGTGATTTTTAAGTATTTTTTTTTATTTATACGAGTATTTTATAAAGTACAAAAATAAAATACAATGCAATTTTTTTCAATATTCTACTATAAAATTAATAAAAAACTTAAATATCTAAAAATATACATTGAAACATATATATGGAATTATCATTAAATATCATCATTATCATTATCGTCACGATCATCGTCACTACAGTAGGGCCCGGATTTCGGAACGAGCTTGTTCCCTATACATTTTTTATGTCTGGTAAATTCATTGGCGTGCGTATTAAGGAGATATTGAGTATAAATAAATTTAAAAAAATGTGAAATAAAAACATAACAGGAGAGTTTTACAATTTATTTGCATTACATGATATAACTAACGTCTTTTCAAAGTTGGTTTTGGTAAAATTGGTTTTTTATAATTTAAATATGTCAAGTCTAAAAAGGTCCTTTTTTACATCACGGCTTGTAACCGAAGTAAATTGAAAATGATTTTAGAAGTCAGTTCTTTTATTTTGTAGACCTCAAAAAAATGTTTTATTTCTTAAAATCCTGGATTTCTTCCCAAGATTTTTTGTACATACAATTTTAATTTGTCACAAATTTCATTAGAAACAGATTTAAGCTTGTTTATAGTGATTTAAAATACATGAAATGAAGGCACCAGGGGGAATTTTGTTTTTATAACTGTTCAATTAAATTAAGATATCCAAAATTTTCAAAAAATAAATTTTAAATCAGATTTAAAGGTGCATTTATAACCTTTACTTTTTTTTACACCTAAAGATCATCTTTAAACTGTCGATAACATTTTTACCCACTATAATTTATATGGTAATATGTTAACTGCTGATGTCCATATTTCCCTTGTAATAGCTGGGTGGCGGTAATGACATTAGGACACAATCTTTAAATTTCGTAATACCCGGTGGCTTAAGAAAATCTTTTTTACCTCGATAACAAAGTTCAATAAGTGGATAAAAGTTACGTACCATTTCGCATTTTCATGTAGGGTGAGCTAAACATGTCAAATGAAGCAATTTGGGAAAATGTCCTTTTTAAATGTCTTTCCTGCATTCAACTTTTCTGAATAATAGTGACTGAAGGAAAGTTATACTTTTTCTAAGATTTTGTTATTGTCTCACTATTGGTTTTAGAAAGAAATTTACTGTTAATTAAATATGAGTTTTCAGGTTCGTGTACCTTTAAAGGTGATTAGTAACATATCTTTCCTTTATATCAGTGGTTTCATCGACACTAAACCACAACTTTTTTCCTTCCAGATTGTGTCGTATTTTGTCCATAGTTTTAAAAATGGATCTTATAACAAGTTT
>JAHBCN010013407.1:0-24607 GCA_019359885.1 Listronotus oregonensis | reverse complement strand
GAAGTTTTGTTATTTCATGTCGCCGTTTTTTCAAGGTATACTAAATTCCCCTTTTTTGATTATAACTTGTAAAGTACTGCATTTAAAAAAATATATATTTAACCTAAATTAGAGGTTTTGTAAAAATACACAATTTATGTTTTATAAAATTTCTTGTAGCTTTTATAGGTTTTGAGATATTGACGTATAAAATTTTCTTTGGTCTAAATATTAGGTAAGGAACAAGATATCGAGATGCGGTTTTCGCGAGCTTGTTTAGGCATTATTTAGCTACTGTTTCATAAAGAAAAAATTATACTAATGCCTTTAATTTTTTTGAGAAAATAAACCATTTCTGGGGGAATGTCGAAAAAGCCCTCTAGCGGCGACATGTGAAACTAACAAAACTTCAAATATTTTAAGATTTATAGTCCAAGAATAGCTCTTTTCAACTAGCTCAAGTTTGTTAAAATCGGCTCAGCCGTTTCGAAGATACAGGGTATGTTTTACGGAAACTTTTGAATACCCCCCACCACTTTATTTTTAGAGATATAGCAAAAATTGTCAAACAAAAAAGGTTTAGATTATCCTCGACTTAAAGATCAGGTATTTTTGTTACGTTAATATAGCAAAATTGACAGAAACATCACTTTTAGATTCAAGATTGCAGTTACGCCCCCTAGCGGCCATTTCAGAAACTTGAAAATAGTTTCCAGCTTTTTCTCTTGACCACTTTTACTAAAAATATTTTTCCCCAACGCTGTGCGATAAATATTTTTTGAGATACAGCCGGCGTCCCTTCTTATTTGGACACCCGGTACATTTTTGATAAAGAAGAGATAAGAAAATATATTTTTTTCTTATTATTTCATGCATAAGGGTAGCGTATTTAGTTAACACCAAAACTCAGCATGCATGGATTATTATTCCTCACTCAAAAGAACATCTCGTCAACAGTGGTAACAATATTTCAAAAACTGCATAAATACTAATAACAAAACCAAAAAAAAATTTTTTTCTTTAACACCATATGTCTTTTATTTTAAACTTTTCACCTAATGTAAATATTTATAAATCGCAATATCTTCACACAGTCTACATCTAAATTATAAGTGGGATCTATCCGGACCCACAGTATAGCTGTTTTTAAAATATAATTACTGTTTTTACACAGAAATTGATTTAATTATTTTATATTTTTTAAGGATACTTTGGATTCACTTAAAGTTGACAAAGAAAACCATGAAATTAAACTGGAGAACTTTAAAATAGAAGAAGAGAAGATTCACGAAAAATTTCGGATAGCCGTCGAAAACAACAAATTTTATGACTTTTTAAAGAAGGTCTTCAAAAAAAAATTTAAACCACCCAAAATAAAAACAGACGGTAAATAAACTTTCTTGGTCGGGATTTATTTTCATATATTTAAGGGTAGAACCTATATAGCCTAAAGTTTTTTTAGACTGTCGTATCTTCAACTTCAGGTAAACTGTCAGTGTTCCCTGCGGGTAAAAAGTTAAAAGTGAAACGGTGACGGGGAACTGACGTGATGGATAGACCTATTTGTTTCATTTCAGTTCTTGGACTTCCTATGTGTAAAACAAACGTTTAACAAAAAGTATTACGTATAACTGATTTTTAGATGAGTCTTCGTCATCGTCCTCCTCAAGTTCTGAAGAATCCGAATATGAAGATGATATTGGAAGTGTTGATTCGAGGGACTTTGGTTTTATTAAACAGGATTTAAATGTTTGCCCGAAGGGTTGTGACCCAGCATTATTTAATTTTACGATCGAATTAAGATCAAAGAGGTAACAATAATATATGGAGATGAGACCGATTAAACAATTTTTAGGATCCGTTGTCGTTTATGGTATATCGATTTGAAAAAAATAAAAATTATAGATAAAAAGGGCACATTTTGTTAAGTAAATTTCAAAAAAAAAAGAATTTGAAAAGTGCATTTTTGCAGAGAAAAATAAAATTAGGATTAGAAAAAACACTATAGAGAACCTGCGTGACCTTGTGATTATGCACTAGCTCATGGTAGCAAAATTTAGCATTTAGTATGTGGGAGAAATTGAATTTTATACTGATCGCTATAATAATTATAAATTAATTATTAAAATATAAAATGTCACACATTGTAATTATAAAAAGTGGGTTTGAAAAAATAAAAGCCCCAGATTTACGGATGTCATCGGATAAAAAAGTTGAAAATGTATGCCTAAGTAACCATGTAAAAAATGTTGAAGAATGGAATTCTGGAAATACTAGTTAGATAAAAGCACATGTTTTACGTCAAACTAGTATTAAACGATATTTTGTTGTTACACTTGAAGTAAGTTTTTAATTAATTATTATTCTTGTAAATCAGTCTTTCTCAAAGTGGGCGATAACGCCCCCTTGTGGGCGCTGGAGATCTAGAGGGGGGCGGTAAGGAACCCAGAAAAAATTGGGCGGCGCTGATGTGATTTAAGGGGGCGATGGATGATTTGTAACTTCAGTTACTTCATATTTTAAAATTCACTGAAATTTAAATCCTTCTACTACACAGCATCCATTTATTAGTTCATATTTTATCCTATTTTATTGTATAAGTATAAACTAAACATATATTACACATTTAATATTTTTAATGCGTTCACAACGCTATTTATATCTTAAGATATTTAGTAATAGGTATCAAACACTGAAAATATTCGTGTCTTCAAGTGTCGCAGGTGAAGTCCCCACCTCCGAAGACACGTATTAAAAATAGGTATAATATATTGTTGCGCCAAGCTGAGCACTTAGAAGGCGGGATTTTTTTTATGTACTTAATCTAGTAAAAATAAAGAAAAAATAAAATTAAACTTAGAAGGTTCAATTATAATTCACGTTTGGCGTGAACAAATATTGTACAATTTATTTGTGCAATCCTGTATTTTATCCGTCATCGTTTGTCGGTCCGTGTTTGCGGAGTACAGGTGCCCATGATACTATTACTAGAAGATAAAACCACTTGGCGATTTAATTTCGTACGACGTTGCGCATGACGTCACTCGATGACAACAATTCTGCTTGTCGGTTGGGAAAGCAGTGTTTTAAAGCCTTTTTTTAACGTTTATTGTATTTTGGCATTACTTATGATTATTATTTATTGGTGTATCATGCGCTTAATCCATCTAACATCTAAACAGAAATCGGAATGCCATATTAAAACTCGCCGTTTCAGGGGAAATTGTCATCGAGTGACGTCAGGCGTGCGAGAGAGATAGGCTTATCTCATGCGCGTGGGTTTATCTTCTCGAGTAATAGTATCATGACAGGTGCCCAAATACAAAGCCGCGGCTCGCGATCGGTCGGCGACTGACGTGACTAGAGCAGTGGCGGCTCGTGGTAAGTATTTAAGGGGGTGCACTAGACGTAAAACACAAAAATACAAAACCACAGGAGGCCAACATACCAGAGGCAAGATTTTTATAGGATGTCAGGCCCAAAAGTTATTTCTTGGGATTTTTCGAAGTGGTCTTTAAGGGTTATATCCAACTCGGCAGTGAAATTTATTAATCCTCTAAAAAATACCGGGATTTGATGAATCGCCTTTTTTGTCATGACCACGAAGGGCTAACTCGAAGGCTCCGCAAAATTTTATACAGTCAATTATTTTTGAGAGTACAAATCTGTTCTTTCTAACTTGTTCGTTTTGGCGCCAAATGCCCCAAGTCGGTTATCTCAGTTTTTGTCCAGACAGGCTCTGCGTTTCCGCGATTGAACAACAAGCACGAAAAAGGTTAGTTGTATCACATCCACAAATCCAATCATTCTTTTCATAAATTTCCATTTTGAATTTTCTATTAAACTCCCTAGACTTATATTTGGTGGTCTGTGTGAGGGAAATTTCAGGTCTAGGTCTTCCAGCACGCTTAAATTCAATTTTTTGCTCTAAACTCAAAGAGTTAAAATTGTTTTACAAATATTCCACCGTAAAACGGACCATTTTTAGTGAAAGAACTAAAACGCACCCTAAATTGTCGCAGTAACAGCGCCAAATAGTTATATGGAGCACATAAAAAGTGTGCGCCTCTCCCTATAAATAATCGCATTGCCCCCCTCCGCCCGCTGGCATAATCTTCCATAGAAATTGCATAAACCACGCCTACATAAACGCACGTGCGACTGGCCGATTGGCGTCGAACGTCGAACGGCCGTAATCGGATCCTTTCGGCACCGTCAGCTCGTCGTTAGGGAGCTAATACACTATGTTTTGTATTAGCGTACGATAAATTAGGGAGGTCCGGATAATGCACAATGAAAAATAATTTTTATTTTAAATTTTTTTGGGGGTGCACGTGCTCCTGTGCTCCTATGGAGGAACCGCCACTGGACTAGAGGTATGTTGTTCGCGAACGATTCGTTCAAAAAGAACCAATCAGTGTACTGATACCGAACAAATTAATTCCCTGTTTTCAATGGATTCAAATCTTCTTTGAGCCACTTGCTCGATCGCTCTGCGATGAAAAACGAACCTAGTTTGGATGATTCGCTTCGTTCATAAGGTATTTTATGACAGCAAATCGGTCGTTTTCGTGCTACGACTTACATATATTTTGATTTTGCTCACATTACCAGAGGTGTATTAGACAAACAATTTATGAGTAATGTCGGTTCGAGTCAGTTTTGGCTATATACCTATTTTGTAATTATTTTTTTATTTGTTTTAACTATTCTTTTGAACAAAGACTTAATTTGGAGGTACATTTTTAAAGTTTTATCAATTATAGTTTTTGAAAATAAAATAAATGTAAATCATTTCTTTATTTAAGATAACTATCACATTTTTGTGGAATTCAAAACGGACCGAGTCCGACCGGTATCATTATAAAGTAAATCGGTTGCGAACGATTTTTTTTTGAGAGAATGAATCAAATAAATCCCACCTCTAGACGAGACGTTCCGCCGCTTGCGCGCATCGCACTCGCTCGCCCTCCCGCCAGTCCGCCCGCTACCCCGATACTCTTAATCTTGTAAGGTTGAATTATTATTGCTCAATGTTGATTATTGTTAATTTTGAATAAAAGATATCCTAATATTGTAGAGTTGCATTATTAGTGCTCTCTCTGGTAAGAAAAGTGTCGTTTAGAGTATAGATTTAATTAAACTCCAGGCGAGACTAATATGTTATTGAAATTTTTAAGGTGAAAAAAAATGGGGGCGCTACAAAATAACTGATTTTCAAAGTGGGCGTTGGATAAAATAAGTTTGAGAACCTCTGTTGTAAACCATTAAAAATAAAAAGAAAACGATGAAAGTAGCCAACTTCGAAAATTAATATCTCGATTTTTACAAATCCTAAAGACCTTTACCAAAAACCATTTTAAAGTACAAGATAACGGTTTTTTTTCTGTAAAACAATACCTATACCTAAATTCATGTGGAAAAAAATTATGAGGTAGAAATTAAAAAAACGGTTTTTCGTTTTTTTTTGCGTCGTTTTTGGAATATATTTTTGTAAACTTTTTTTTGCTTCTAAAAGGTAACATTTTGATAAGAAAGTTAATTTTAAACAACTTTTGTGTTAACGTCTATTTACGAAATGTGCCTAGAATTTGAGTTAAAATTAAAAAACTGCAAATTCACCCTTATCTTAAAAATGCACTTCTTTAAATGGTAGCACTTTGCGGTTTTTTAATATTTTAGGGTCAGTTAAACATTTAAAATGAAAAAAAAAACCTTTAACGTCGACGTTCATTTTACTTCTTCTCTTTTTGATACAGTCAATAAATAATCTAACAAAATAATAAAATTTTGTAAAATTCAAAAAATCATATATCTGTCAAATTTTAATAAAACTACATCCAGCTCGGCTTATTTTTAAAATTTAGTCAAAAAAATTTGTTGGCAAAAACCTAAAAAAATAATATTAAAATTAAGATTTAAAAATTATATTAATTCGTTTTTTGCATTTATTTTGAAAAAAAAATTTGCAACCACAAAATATGTCACTTTAATAGAAAATTTTATTCTCTATTTTTTTATTAAAAAAAAAGTTTTGTTAAAAAAGGGCGTAGCTACCGCCGTATCTGCCGTATCAATTATACGAGGCCCCGGGCCACGGGGCCCCCCAACGTGCGTAAGCAAAAATTAATAAAACCCCCAAATTTTAAAACTGAAATTTTAAATACGATTAAAAAATATGGAACTAATTTGACTAAATGTAGAGGACAGGGTTACGATGGAGCAAATGTTATGTCGGGTGTTTATAGAGGATTACAAGAGCATGCTCGAAATGCCGATTATGTTCACTGTGCTAGGCACGCATTTAATTTAGTTTTAAACGATGCTGCGAAACATGTTCGTGAAGTCTCGACTTTTTTCGATAATTTAGAAAAAATATTTACTTTTTTTGGCAATAGTATAAAACACTGGGCAATGTTAAGTTACGATTCATCTGAAAAATATTTAATTACCCTTAAAAAGGTATGTCCTACCGGATGGTCTTCAAGGAACGACGCTTTATTAGCGGTAAAGAAAAATTATTTATTAATCATGAAAACTGTGTACCAACTAAATTTAATTTTGAATAAAAAAGATGAACGTGAAGAATTTAAAAAAATAATTAACATTTTAGAGAGTTATAATTTCTTAGTACTTGTCACATTTTTTTCTTCACTATTTGAAATCATTAATCCTGTTTTTAAAGCTCTTCAGCATGAAAACAATAACTTACAGAAAACTAGTATTTTATTAAGTAATCTTTTGAATAGACTGTGCGAACTAAGACATCATTCAATTCATTCAATAGTTCGCTAAATGAGTCCAAAAAAATAGCAAAAGAGTGGGAGTAACAACTGTTTTTAAAAACAAAAGGCGAAAGATAAGAGAATTTCAGACCCGGAATCCTATATCAAAGGCAGTGTATACTACGCTGTTTAGATATATTAATTTCTCAAACTAAACAAAGATTTCAGAGCCTTTGCGACCTGAGTAGTATGTTCGAAATATTACAACTGGAAAAACTCCTGTCTTTTTCAAACGGAGAGATATTCGACGCTTCCGGAAAACCGTCGGCTAAATACAGTAAAGACATCTTGTTTAATCTTTATGACCAATTAAAGGATCTAAAAACATGCTTACAATCTAAAATTCAAAAAATTTATTCCATTAAGGAACTTATTAAATTATTGCTGATAAAATTCAATAGTCTTGCATCCAGTTTTCCGGGGGTAATAACAGCATACTTTTTATTCTTGTCCCTTCCAGTTACAACTGCAACTGCTAAAAAAGTTTTCCCAAATTAAAACTGATAAAAAATTACCTAAGAACTTCGATGAGACATGAACGCCTGTCAGACCTATCACTATTGTCCACAGAGGCAGAAACTTTTGAAAAACTAAAGTCATCATCAGCTATAAATGATTTAATAAATCAGTTTGCTGAAAAAAAAGGCAAGGAGAGTGTATATTTAATTTGAATTGTTTATAAAAATTTTGGAAAAAGTGACAGATAGATAATTATGATAAATAAATATTTCGTTTAATTTTATACAAACATTTTTTTCTTTTGTGAGAAATCTTTACCCTTCATAAGGGTCCCCAAACAAATTTTTATATGGGGCCCCGCCAAGGCACGCTACGCCACTGCAACACAACAACCGGTGTTACCAGATCTTGGCTTGTTTTTAACCTTTTTTCAACTCATAATCACTTAATTATAACTTTCTAATTAATATTTATTGTTTCAAAGGGTGATTGTAATATATTTATGTATTAAATTTGTAAAATATACAAAGTAATAATTATTAAAAAATTACATGATTCGTGAATGCATGTTTATAGACAGCTCGTCCTCACATAGGAACTTACAAAACTAACGAGAGAGGCGCCACTAGTTCTTACGCAGGTTCTCTATGTTTTTAGATTAAGTAAAAGGCCAGATTTTGCGACGTTGTCGGATGAAAAAAAGATTTGAATTTAGCTTTAAAGCATTATGGATTAAATAATAATACACAAATTACAAAATCATATTAAATTTTTAAATAAGGTAATTATCTGGAAGTCGGGTCCTATTTTTGGCTATAAAAAATAAAAAAATTAAGATATCAGAATTTTTTTTTTACTTTGTTCGACGACGCATTTATAATAAAGAAAATTTACAATTTAACGAGAAAAACCTAACCAGAACTAAGTAATAGTTTGAAAGTTGTTGTTTTTTAGTTCTGATTAGTTTTTTTTCTATAAACTTCATTTCTGTTAACCAAAAAAAACATTGCGTACTTAAGAGAGAAACGTCAAAAGAACGGTATCGTATTATCTTTTTCTAATGTATAACTATCTCACTTATTTTTATATTAAGTCGGCCATAACTTTAGTATATTTTATATGAAAAATGAAGAACTTATTTTGTTTTGTGATAATGTGAGTGAAACATAAATTTTTTCCGACCCTATGTGTTTTTTTATGGTGTAACAAATAAGTAAAAGAAAAAATTATATCAAAATATTGCCGTTTAAAAAGACGTTAAAGTTTAACGAAGTCTAATGTAAGTTTCGTAAATGAGCTTTTTTAAAGAAAAATAATCTAAGCATATGATTCGTGCCAGTAGCCAAGTAAAATTTTATCCAAGGTTAATAATTTGTCGTCATATCGGCAACACTGTTACATGTAAACTTCCCTTAGATAATATTTTTGAAAAATGGTATCTACCTGGTGGTGCATCACCAGACTGGCCATAGGAAATCCCATGTAAATTTTGAAACATTGAAATATTGGCTCCCCAATTGAATTTACAACAAAATTGTATTAGACTATTTTGAAGACGTTGATAAAATTAGCTTACATTCTAAATTTCTTTTTTTTTCTGATGAGGCAATTAAAAGTTATTTAAGAAAAACTATTTGTAAAATCGTTCCATACCTGCTACATACCTTAATGAATCCACCAGTAATAAATAAAATGTCTTGTCAACTTTTTAATTCACGTTTTACTCTGTATTGGTTATTTTAAAATGTTTTACAGTATTGAAGAGAAAATAACAATGATTAAATGATATTACATGGAAAATAGTTATCGAAGAGTATCCGACATGTTCTCTACGTTTTTTCCTGACAGACACATTCCAAGTAAGACAACAGTTCAAAATATCGTTCATAAGTTTGAGACAAAAGGTACTGTAAGTAGGTATACCGACACTTGGGCCAGACAGACGCCCGTCGCGACGTCTGACGTCACTATTTAGGAATCTTGGGCTACGCCTATTTTAGAGTATTGCGCATGCGTGTCATCTGTCAAATGTCATCTGTCAAATGTCACCTGTCATCTGCCACCTGTCAAATGTCAAACGTCACCAGCGCCATCTTGAATCTCTGACGTCACTATTAGGAAACGTAGGTTAGCTATATATATTAAGGGACTGAGCATTGTCATCTGGTGAATTAATTAAATAATTAAAAAAAAGTTCATACAGGATTCGAACCATGTATAAGGCCCGTGAGGTAGCATCTCGTTCCAGCGCCTAACCCATTCGGCCACGAAGGTATATTAAAATAAATGATAAATAGTTGTAAACATAATAAAAATAATACAAAGGACCAACAGGATTCGAGTCGTCCTATTGCTTCAAAGTCCAGTACGCTACCACTGAGCTATGAGAGAATATGATTTATTGTTGTGAATTAGATGTATAGTAGAAGATAATTAGGAATTAAATAAAAGTCTATGCAGGATTTGAACCAGAAGGCAAACGTCTTGTCTAACGGCCACCGAGGATATATAAAGTGGCGGCTGCCACTTGTTATATGTCTGACGTAATTAAATATTTAGGAATCTTGTGCGACGTGTTATTTAGGGTGTGGTCAATCTGTCAAGTGTCACCGTCAACCTCGAAGACACTTATTATTATTATATAACCAAATAGGCATTTTCAAACTGTATAAAGCCGGTTCTCAGCTAAAAGCTACCTGTTTTGTAAGCAGGGATTACCACTTCGCTCCACGACTCTAAAATCCTTAATAAGGACGTTTGAAACCTAGACTATAGTGGGAGAATAATCAGTATTGTTTCGAACATTAAGGAGTGTCACATGATTCATTTATCAGCAAGTACAGGTCCATACGCATCGATCAACAGGTTTAACAGTATGTATCAGATTCAAACAGTAGTCAATCGGTACACACATTCGGCGAATCTAAAAGATAAACATGTCTAAAATATTTAACCGTTTAAATGGCACAACCGGTATACATCCCCATTATGTTTAAAACGACCAGTATAGTACCTATTTAAATAAATAGTCATTTGACAAAACAACTTAGAAAACTTCCAATGTGTTGAAGCTATACATTAAAAAATTCAGCTTATTTAAACAACACCCAGTATAGCTTTACATACTCTTGTATAAAGCCAGGATGTTTAACTGAATAACATAGTTATTTATATTAATGTTATAATACCAACGAATTTAAAATATAATAACACCCTGTATATTGCATTAAAACATCAAGCCCATTTAACGCCTTCTAAATAGCATCTTGTTAAAGAGTCTGTACTTGGCAAACGTCAAACCTAACATGTAAGGCCCACGACTAATCACCGGCTCTGTGGGACGTAGAGTCTTATAATTATATATGGTGGTATACAGAATATTTTTAAAGAATACTTAATACATTTAGCTCGAGTTGCTGATAAGTCTCATTTGCATATCTAAATCGTATCTAATGCGTATCTAATATGAATAAATTATAATTCACTAACCAGCACCTAAAATATACGTTCAGTATATACTATTTAAATAAATAGTCATTTGACAAAACAACTTAGAAAATACCAATATGTTAAAGATGTATTTTTAAAAATCAATATGGTACAACCTGTATAATTTTATATCTTTTGTTAAAATATATGTTTAAAACACTCAGTATAGTACCTATTTAAATGAATAATTAAATAGTAATTTGCCAAAAACAACTTAAATAATGCCATGTGTGTTAAGACATATATAATACACTAAAAATTTCAGCCTATTTTAAAGTCACCTGTCAAATGTCAAACGGCATCTGTAACTGTCATATGTCAAAACCACGTGACTTGGAAAATGGCCGTTACGCGTAGGATACTTGTGCTAAGACCTAATATTGATTTGCGCAAACGCGAAAATTTTAGGTTATGCGTTCGGACGCTATCGACTAAAATCTTTTAACCCTGATGATGAGTCTAAGACGCTCGGTTTAATTTTTAAAATTAGCGAAACGTCGTACCTATCGAATAGCGAAAACCGCATGACGCTATCTTTAGCCGTAAAGACGCTACAGCTGTTTAAAAATCGTCGAAATTCATCAATTAGCGATTAGGACGGAAAATAGCAAAGTCTTAATTAAAAACATTTATACAATTTAACAACTAACTTATACAGCGTTTTAACTAGATTAAAGTACAAACTATAGATTTAAAAATTCTTTTAAGTAAATCATTAGTAGTTTAATTTAAGAAGTATACGTTTCAATAAATATTTAGACAAATCATTAGTATTAGAATTTTAACGGTAAACATGTAATACAAGAGTTACGGAATAGATGTTTCACTAATTGTTTGAAACAATCATTTAGTAAGTTTATTACATTATTACGACTTAGCCACAGCGATTAAAGGTATGAGGTCAGAAGCGCTTTGTTTAACTGTATATTTTGAAAAATAAATAAACAAGATGCAATCATACAAAATTTTTATCTCTCTACCATAAATGCGCTTCAACTCACAGAATATTACGAGTATTAATTTTCATAAAATAAATGCAATGGAAATTAGAAGTTTATTCGCTTATTTCAAATAACAGCACTGTTTTTCCAAATAACAGTATTTTAAATAACAGCACTGTATTTTGAAATAACAGCCCTGTATTTTTAAATATCAGCCCTTTTATTTTTTTAATAAGATTTTTTTAAATAACAGCACTGTATTTCCAAATAACAGCCCTGTTTTTTAAATAACAGCCCTGTATTTTCAAATAACAGCCCTGTATTTTTAAATAACAGCCTTGTATTTTTAAATAACAGCACTGTTTTTTAAATAATAGCACTGTTTTTAAATAACAGCACTGTATTTCAAATAACAGCCTGTATTTCAAATAACAGCCCTGTATTTTCAAATAACAGCACTGTATTTTCAAATACAGACTGTATTTCCAAATAACAGCCCTGTTTTTCCAAATAACAGCCCTGTATTTTCAAATAACAGCACTGTATTTTCAAATAACAGCCCTGTATTTTCAATAACAGCACTGTATTTTCAAATAAACACTGTGTTTTCAAATAACACACTGTATTTTCAAATATCAGCTCCCGTTTTTCAAATAAGCACTGTATTTCAAATAACCGCACCGTTTTTCAAATAACAGCACGTAAGTTTTGTTATTATAGTTTAGAGTAAATTTTATTTACCTTTAAACTAAATACAGGGCTGTTATTTTAAAATAACAGGGCTGTTATTTGAAAATACAGCTGTTATTTAAACAGAGGCTGTTATTTGAAATACAGTGCTGATTATTTAAAAAGCATGCTGTTATTTAAAAACAGCTTTATTTAAACAGGCGTATTTGGAAAAACAGGGCTGTTTTTGAAAATACGGGCTGTTATTTGGAAAACAGGGCTGTTATTTGAAAACAGTGCTGTTATTTAAAAAACAGTGCTGTTATTTAAAAATACAGGGCTGTTATTTCAAAATACAGTGCTGTTATTTAAAATACTGTTATTTGGAAAAACAGTGCTGTTATTTGGAAATAAGCGAATAAACTTCTAATTTCCCATTGCATTTATTTTATGAAAATTAATACTCGTAATATTCTGTGAGTTGAAAGCGCATTTATGGTAGAGAGATAAAAATTTTTATGATTGCATCTTGTTTATTTATTTTTCAAAATATACAGTTAAACAAAGCGCTTCTGACCTCATACCTTTAATCGCTAATGGCTAAGTCGTAATAATATAATAAACTTACTAAATGATTGTTTCAAACAATTAGTGAAACATCTATTCCGTAACTCTTGTATTACATGTTTACCGTTAAAATTCTAATACTAATGATTTGTCTAAATATTTATTGAAACGTATACTTCCTTAAATTAAACTACTAATGATTTACTTAAAAGAATTTTTAAATCTATAGTTTGTACTTTAATCTTAGTTAAAACGCTGTATAAGTTAAGTTGTTAAATTGTATAAATGTTTTTAATTAAGACTTTGCTATTTTCCGTCCTAATCGCTAATTGATGAATTTCGACGATTTTTAAACAGCTGTAGCGTCTTTACGGCTAAAGATAGCGTCATGCGGTTTTCGCTATTCGATAGGTACGACGTTTCGCTAATTTTAAAAAATTTAAACCGCGCGTCTTAGACTCATCATCAGGGTTAAAAACGATTTTAGTCGATAGCGTCCGAACGGCATAACCTAAAATTTTCGCGTTTGCGCAAATCAATATTAGGTCTTAGCACAAGTATCCTACGCGTAACGGCCATTTTCCAAGTCACGTGGTTTTTGACATATGACAGGTGACAGATGCCGTTTGACATTTGACAGGTGACATTTAAAAAATAGGCTGAAATTTTTAGTGTATTATATATGTCTTTAACACACATGGCATTATTTAAGTTGTTTTTGGCAAATTACTATTTAATTATTCATTTAAATAGGTACTATACTGAGTGTTTTAAACATATATTTTAACAAAAGATATAAAAATTATACAGGTTGTACCATATTGATTTTTAAAAATACATCTTTAACATATTGGTATTTTCTAAGTTGTTTTGTCAAATGACTATTTATTTAAATAGGTACTATACTGAACGTATATTTTAGGTGCTTGGTTAGTTGAATTATAATTTATTCATATTAGATATGCATTAGATACGATTTAGATATGCAAATGAGACTTATCAGCAACTCGAGCTAAATGTATTAAGTATTCTTTTTAAAAATATTCTGTATACCACCATATATATATAATTATAAGACTCTACGTCCCACAGAGCCGGTGATTAGTCGTGGGCCTTACATGTTAGGTTTGACGTTTGCCAAGTGACAGACTCTTTAACAAGATGCTATTTAGAAGGCGTTAAATGGGCTTGATGTTTTAATGCAATATACAGGGTGTTATTATATTTTAAATTCGTTGGTATTATAACGTTAATATAGATAACTATGTTATTCAGTTAAACATCCTGGCTGTATACAAGAGTATGTAAAGCTATACTGGGTGTTGTTTAAATAAGCTGAATTTTTAATGTATAGCTTTAACACATTGGTATTTTCTAAGTTGTTTTGTCAAATGACTATTTATTTAAATAGGTACTATACTGGTCGTTTTAAACATAATGGGGATGTACATATACCGGTTGTGCCATTTAAACGGTTAAATATTTTAGACATGTTTATCTTTTAGATTCGCCGAATGTGTGTACCGATTGACTACTGTTTGAATCTGATACATACTGTTAAACCTGTTGATCGATGCGTATGGACCTGTACTTGCTGATAAATGAATCATGTGACACTCCTTTAATGCTTTGAAACAATACTGATTAGTTCTCCCCACTATAGTCTAGGTTTCAAACGTCCTTATTAAGGATTTTAGAGTCGTGGAGCGAAGTGGTAATCCTGCTTACAAAACAGGTAGCCTTTAGCTGAGAACCGGCTTTATACAGTTTGAAAATGCCTATTTGGTTATATAATAATAATAAGTGTCTTCGAGGTTGACTGACACTTGACAGATTGACCACACCTAAATAACACGTCGCACAAGATTCCTAAATATTTAATTACGTCAGACATATAACAAGTGGCAGCCGCCATTTTTTTTCTATATAATAACCTTTAATATCCTCGGTGGCCGTTAGGACAAGACGATATGCCTTCTGGTTCAAATCCTGCATAGACTTTTTATTTAATTCCTAATTATCTTCTACTATACATCTAATTCTCAACAATAAATAATATTCTCTCATAGCTCAGGGGTAGCGTACTGGACTTTGAAGCAATAGGAATCGAATCCTGTTGGTCCTTTTGTATTATTTTTATTATGTTTACAACTATTTATCATTTATTTTTAATATACCTTCGTGACCGAATGGGTTAGGCGCTGGAACGAGATGTTACCTCCGGGCCTTATACCCGGTTCGAATCCTGTATGAACTTTTTTTTTAATTATTTAATTAATTCACCAGATGACGAATGCTCAGTACCTTAATATATATAGCTAACCTACGTTTCCTAAATAGTGACGTCAGAGATTCAAGATGGCGCCGGTGACGTTTGACATTTGACAGGGGCAGATGACAGGTGATATTTGACAGATGACATTTAAGATGAAAGCATGCGCAATACTCTAAAATAGGCGTAGCCCAAGCTTCCTAAATAGTGACGTCAGGCGTCGCGACGGGCGTCTGTCTGGCCCAAGTGTCGGTATACCTACTACTGTAGGAAAGGATCAAGTTATGGAAATGGCGAATAACGATAGTGACTTCTTACGCAATATTTGTTTTAGTGACGAATGCACCTTCACATTAAACAATAAACCAAATGTTCAAAACATTAGATACTGGAGCAAAGAAAATGAACACAGATTTATATCTACAAGGACTCAATACCCTCAAAAGGTAAACGTTTGGGCGGGTATATTTGGACATCGGATTATTGGACTTTTTTTCTTGAATCACAATTTGGGAACAGAAACTCTTTTAGAACTATTACAAAATCAAGTGGGGCCGGCATTGGAAGAAGTTGCACCTGACAATCAAGATATTTGGTTTCAAATGGATGGTTGTCCTGCACACAATTCACGAGAAAAAAGGAAATATGTTCAAAATGTTTTCAATGGACTCACTATAGGATCAAATTACATCATAAATTGGCCAGCTAGGTCTCCTGATCTTTCGCCAAACGACTTCTTCCTTTGGGGATATATCAAAAATGTTATTTATACAAATTTGAGTTATCAAAATTTAAAGGAATTAAAAGTTTCAATTTCAGCGGCGTGCGATCGACTTTCGTCATTTGAACTTCATAATGTAAGAACTGAATTTTATAACCGTTTAGGATATTGCTTAGCAGTAAACGGAGGTCTGTTTGAGCATCTAATTAAAAAACAATAGCTTTTAGTTTCAATGTGTTGTGTTAAAACGTATTTTTAGACAGTTTTTAAGTGTGTTTTTCACCTTCCTATAAATTTTTTCAATTATGTAAAAATCTCATTATGTAGTTCAATGTAATTACTTGTATTTATTCAATGATTACAACCATTATTTTCTCTTCAATACTGTAAAACATGTTGAAATAACTAATACACAGTAAAACGTGAATTAAAAAGTTGACAAGACATTTTATTTATTACTGGTGGATTCATTAAGGTAAGTAGCAGGTATGCAACGATTTTACAAATAGTTTTTCTTAAATAACTTTTAATTGCCTTATCAGAAAAAAACGAAATTTAGTATGTAAGCTAATCTTATCAACGTCTTCAAAATAGTCGAATACAATTTTGTTGTAAATTCAATAAGGGAGCCAATATTTTAATGTATCAAAATTTACATGGGATTTCCTATGGCCAGTCTGGCGATGCATCACCCGGTATAAATAATTTAATGTGTAATGGATAAAAGATAAAAAAACGTGTAAATGGCAAAAATTTAATAAAAATAGCAAGTTTAAAGGTTTTTTTGGTACTTGCCATTCTGAATTTTTTACCAATTCATTGTATACTTATGTAAATAAAGATACTTGGACTTATTAAAAACATAAAAAATGGCCCAAATTGAAACTTTGAATTTTCACGAATATGATGGGCGGAAAAAAGCCGAATTTTACCCACCTCATTTTAAACAGGGTATCCCATTCTCGACACTTTTGCGAGGTATCTCGCATATTTTTACAGATAAATCGACGGAACGTGCCTGGCAGTATTGATAATCAGTTTTTTACTAAATTCTCTAAAACATACGTAAATTAGCACTGAGAATTTAAGAAAAGTCAATAATATTTTTACTTACCTTTAGCACCGGGTACATACATATACTACTTAATCCCATACATTTCGTTTTTGAGTTCAGTACGTTCCACAATAATTCGTTGATTTCTCGTTTTACCTGCTACTGTTAGTCGTAAAACTCAATATACTTTGGGTACCCGCATGTAGGTCCGAACTTAAAATTTCCTTTATTTATTATTGTACCTACTTTTTTGTATATTATTTAGGTTATAGGCAAATTGCAGGTGTTGAATATAAATCAGAGTCTTTTCGTCTTAGTTCATCAGAGGTTTGGAGTTTGTCAAGGTATTTTCGTGCGTTTTATTGATCATCCAAAATAGCTAACCTAAACTATTAATATTAGTAGGTAATCAGGACCTATACCCTTTCAAAAGATGCGGTGTCTACACAATAGATTATTTGTCAGGCAACTTATTTATGGCGGGGTTTTCCACTAAGGGTTGTCACTTAAATTTTATTGCGGTCGAGAAATCAACGAATTATTGTGGAATGTACCATACAAGTAAGGTCTGAGCGCCCTGGGACCATGGTCTATAATGAGATTATTTAAATACACACTCAACAAAATGACGTATACACAGACATGACGTAATACTGTATAGATGTAATATAAAATCTGGATTTTTAGACACGAGATCGAATCAAACGAGAAAGAAGAAATCAGAAAATTAGATCTTACCAAAAAAGATATTGAATTAAACACAAGAAAATTAGGTATTGTACGTCGAACCTACGAGGAATGCCAAGAAAAATTAGAAACGTTTAGAGTACGTAGAAACAAATAATTAATAGTAGAGGGTCATCCCACGAGGACGGATCAGGGCATACTTTAGGCTTTCCTTATATAAAAAAGGGAAATATCGTATATTACGTTGCGATACTTACGTCTTCTTCAACTCTTAGCATTCTTGTTTTTATGTAAAAAAGAGTTTCTTCTTAATGATCCCACGTTAACAAAAAAGCTTCTTTCTCTTGCCCACCGACGCACGGTGGGACGAAGCGACACTGTGCCACCCAAATTCAAGGAAGTTTGAAGGTTAAGGGAAGCCCAATACCATGGCCTATTCGATTAAAAAATGTCCGGCCCACTATGAAAATAACTGTCATGAGAGGCCCCCGTGATTCTGCGCAGTAACAAAATCCCCAAAATATTGTTATGTGATGTCTACCTACACAGTTTGTAGGTAGGCTACACATTATCTTTTGACAGAGCCGGAGACATATTTTTGTGTGCGACGGCGCGGTGTTTATAAAACCATACCCGCGCTGTGCCGTTGTCTCATCAACCCTTCCAAGCGAATTTGTTGTCGTTTGCGCCGTATTAACTTCGATTGTTTTGCCTTGTGTGATTTTATTTTGTGGTTGCAGAAGTTTTTTGGATTGATAGAAACCTTTATATTTTAGTGATTATTGGTTTTTGTCCTACAAATCCAAGGGTAATATACCCGGAATACCCCTGATTGGAAAAACAAGCGCAGGTCAATTCAAATATCACTTTCACAAGACCATAAACTAATCTTGAATTGAGGCTTCAAAAATCTTGTCTGGTTTATGGCTCCAAGACACAGTCACGTTCGGTGGCGCGAAAAGAACTTATTTAATCATTTTGGCGTTACTTTTGAGAACAACCTTAACTGCTTTTAAAAACCTTGGATTCCTCTTTTGTGCCAGTAGGTATTTCAATCCGTCTAATCTGTATACTCTGTATGTATTCTAATCAGACCATCTTTAGAATGTTGTTCTCATGCCTGGGCAATGGTATTTCCTACAACTCTTATCATTTTTGATTCCTTTCAAAAAATATCTGTTCGTCTTAATAATGATCCAACGCTTACAGAAAAACTTCCTTCTCTTTCCCACCGATGGGCTGGAGGGAATATGTTACATTTTATAGGTATTTTCACAGCTTCTGCTCCGAGGAGTTGGCAAGTATTATTCCTCCGGCAGCTTCCAACAGAGCAACACGTAGTGCCACTTTTATGCATCCTTTTACAGTCCAACTTAAGAGGCCCCGACTTTCTTTGTTCCATCATCCCCAGAGTGTCTAGACTGGAATCTGCTACCTGCAGAAATGTTCCCTTCTTCACATATTTAGGTCTGGCGTAGATAAATTTCCCTTTGCCACACCTAACGGTACGTTAGTATTAAAGCCTCAGCTTTGGTGGACTGTTTGACGATATAAAAAAAATCTTATGTAAAAAAATTTATACTTCCTGTTAAATTTGTTTATGTTATCTGCATGAGGTAACACTATTTTATTGTACTTTTATACAAATTATAAATTTATAAAATATTGTATTACCCTAAAACACAAACAACCAGTTCAAATTAATATATAAGTTTTTACATTTCTTGACCCTTGCCGATTTCAATGATTTTTTGCATACAGAGGCGCCAATTATAAATCTAAGGTATGTGCTTTTCGTCAAGGTTTTATTTTTCAGATATTGATCCTTAAATATGATAATTAGAATAAACTCATTTACACTATCTTGCCCTTCTTTTATCATAAAATTCATGATAAGAACATAAAACTATCATACAATGTTTGAAATTTATTTTAAAAAATCAAATGTCAATTATTTTATTAAGATTTTTGGTAAAAACACAAAACTCCTAAAAATATCAACCATTATATAAAATCCAATATTACACAATAATTTTAAATATTTTATAATAGTTTTGTTTATTAACCAACAATGTTGAGCAAAAAATTTTAAAAAAAGACAGTGAACGTATAGTTAGTCTGAATTTGACATTTGATGATGTCAACTTTATACATGGTTACAAAGAATTATGGAAGTCCGGACCATACCTACGATTAATTGTGCAAACTCCGCGAACCGATTCCTTTATTCCCGCTGCCCTGCACGCCTGGACAATTTTGTTCTACAGCATTGGCATTCCATACACCTTAAATCTTCCTTGCCCAAATTACTCTACAACTCATATAATTTAACCATTTAGGCTCATTTTTTTTTAAGATTCTGGTCTTGAATTTGCCTATCGATCCCTTTTTTAAATTTTTGATTTGGGTTTTTATTTTCCACAAATTTGATCCAAACTTTGATTAAAAAAAAAAACGAATTTTCAGCGCAAAAATGATCACAGGGGGCAAGATTGGGTTTTGGCATACATTTTTTTGTTCCAAAACCTTCCTCTTGATAAGCCCCACAAGACTGTGTACGTGAAAATGCGGGACAACATATTTTTATTATTCCTTATTATTCCCACAAATGGCCATAATGTTCCAATTTTTTTTACGCAAAAGGATCTTTTACTCATAAAAGGTGCAGGAAAAATTTGATTTAACAAAAATTGTTAAAAATCATTCAAGGAACACGAATTATTTTTTTAGAATTTTTGGACACATTTTCGGACCTCTGGAAAAATGCCATTAATGATCATCATTTTTGCGCCGAAAATTCTTTTTTTTTCAGAAAAATCAAAGTTTGGAGACAAATTTCCGAAAAATAAAAACCCAAATCAAAAATCTAAAAACAGGGATCAACAGGCAAATTCAAAACAAGAATCTAAAAAAATTAGTCTAAACGGTTAAGCTATACATATAAGCTATAAAGTAATTTGAAGGGAACAGCGTCGCTTCATCCCACTGTGCGACGTGCTGTAGAGGATCTATTGCTCTTTCATAGATATTTTCACGGCTTCTACTCTGAGGAGGCCAGTATAATTCCTCCTCAGCTCCAAATAAAGCAACACGTAGTGTTTTTCAGCCTGGAAGGTCTCGAACTTCACACTTTGTTCATTCCTTTATGCGTATGTTTTATTTACACATATTATACCATATCAGTTCCGTCTATGTTTATAGTTGTTATAATCCATTTACACATGACTATAAAAGACCAACTACAAAAAATAAGTCCCCAAAATAAAAAGAGTCGCAGTGCCATCCTATGCAAGGTGGAAATGCATCAAAAGGTGCATTGAGGCATAGTTCAGACAACGAACCATTTTGCCTAGCAATTTTTTTAAAATGCATAGAATAACTTAAAATTTTGACAGTAGGTAGGGAATAGTCCAAGAATCAAAATCTATATCATGCCGAAGGGCGCCTTTATCTGCCAAACCATCTCGGGGGTATATTTTTTGACCACAAGTATCGATAGAAAAATATTTTTCTAAGCAAAAAATGTTCTATGCATTTTTTTTTGTAAAATGCATACTTTTCGAGTTATTTGTAATCGAAAGTCGAAGTTTTTCGTCGATAAAATCAACGTTTTTAATTGTTATTTTGCAAATAACTCGATAAGTATGCAATTTATCAAAAAAAACTGTAAAGAACAAAATTGTAGCTTTTATAAAAACAAATAAAATGTTTTTTTTGTAATTGGTTTGTTAAATGTTAGCTGTTATTCATGAAACACAAAATTTCAGAGTTTCAAGGGCAAATAACGCAATATCTAGGTTAGACCAAAATTTTTTAAGTGCAACAATCTTCGAAAACAACCCCCTAATTAAAATGAGTCGTAGCTCTTCTTCAATTGTCTTTATCTATGTATCATAAATAAATTCTAAAATTTTAACCGGTTTAAATTGCTTAATTTTGAAAAAAAAAATGGAGCTGCAAGTGAAAATCAAATTTCAGAATTTTAAACAAATGACCTTTTCTTCAAAATAACTCAAAAACCAAGGGAGATACGTCAAAATTACTAGGGTATCAAGTTGTAGCTTTTTAAATTACAAACATTTTGCTTTTTTTTTATTTACTTTATGACGAAAATTAAGTGAGATATAAACGTTTAAAATGCGTGTGTATAGACGAGCACTACCTTGTTTCAGTTTCAGCCCTTTAAACTTACCCCTTACAGTTCTAATATATAGGACCTTATAGCTCTTGAAAAAAACCAATAAAATGGTTTTTAAAGAACTTTTTATCATAAAAACTAGAAGTTATGCTTAAAAAACCAATTTTTTGGAGGTTTGCTTTTAAGGATTAAAATACTAATATTTCAAAGATTAAACATATATTATTCGACTTATTTGAGACAAGTTTTACTTTATTTAAGCTTTATTATGAAAGTAAAGTAAGTTTTAAAGGTCTTAATATTAAGAGGTAGTTTTCACCCCTAAAAATAAGGCATAATGCACACTTTAAGGGTGAGTCGAACTTATTCAACTTTTTATGCAATTGAGGCATTTTTTTAAAAAATCCGGGTTTTGTACTATTTTTTGCATTGTAATTTTGTGGAGGGATCAAAAAAAAAAAAATTAAATTAGTAATTTTTTTAAGCAGTCACATTTTTTAATTACAACTCTGTGTCAATATGTTAAGTATTCTAGGTTGAACATTTTTTTATTAAATCATAATAAGGGTTGATTTTTAAGGGTTGAAATATATTAAATCATGTTTCAAAGAATTAAATAATTATTTTTCAACTTATTTCAGCCTAATTTTATGTGACTTAAGCTTTAATATAAAAGTTTTAAGGGTTTTTGCAATAACGGGTAGTTTTTATACCTAAAAAATAAAGAGCGCCCATCGGCCTAATATAGATTTTGAAGGGGAGGGTAAGTTAAGCTGAACCCTAAATTTTCATGCAAATCTATCCATTTTAAAAAAATTGACAGGTTTTGCACTTTTTTCAGCTTCGTTTCCTGGACTGTAAGAGAATTATTTAAAAATTACTTTAATTTAAATGTAAAAGTGTAGATAAGTGTAGATTTTTTATAGAACATTAATGTTTCAGAGGGAAAAACAACATAAATTAAATTGCGTTAGATGCACAGTAGTTCTACATTTGGATCAGATATACGGATTTAACCCAGAGTCAAGCGACATTTCTGACTTTTTGGTATTTTCAAGAAGTAAACTGTCAGAATTATATAAAAGGGTAGCGGTGTTACAAAATGAAAGCCTGGATCAGCAAGGAAAACATGAGTAAGTTACAAAAGATCTGTGAAATGATAGTAGTATAGAGGTTTCTAGATATATTCCATTATTGTTAAACTATCTTAACGTAACTAGAGCGTCTGTAATCTTGTACGTCCTTAGCGAAAGTAGTTTTAGGAAAACAAATTTTTTCAAAAATTTTAATTTTCATTACAGCGTATACCTAAAACACCTTATACGCATGAAGAAAGACATTATATACATGAAACGAAAATCCTACTTTTTAAAACAACAAATTATTAATCTTTTAAAAATCAAATTTGGAAAAGTAGTAGACATCAACGAACTTGAGATGGCCATGATACAAAAATCCTTTCAAAAGAACTACGTAAACGAACTAGAGGAAGTCGTATTGAAAAAGCTGGTGTACGAATTAAGAATTAAAATGACAGATGTCCGAGGACTGTACATTCATGAATTAGAGCTTTGGCAGGTATGAAGGTGGATAAAATTTTTATTTTATTTTAAGGTAAAAAAAAACAATTTTTTGAGTTAGTATCCAGGGTGAAGTCGATTCATATTTGTTATAAATAAAAGACCTTATCTTCACAAAAAATTTTAGTGAAGATAAGGTCTTTTATTTATAACAAATAAAAAAAACAATACAAGAAATTTATTTAGGTGTATTTTTAAGAACCTTTCGTATTTTTAAAAAATACCACTTATTATTGAGCGCCTTTAGGGAACTTTAAGCGGTTCAGCGCATAGCGCTTTTACGCTTGGGTTTGCTAAATAGACATTTTCGAAATTTTAGTAAGGTTGACATTTGACGTTTATTATAAAAAGTAAATTTTAAATGAACAATAACTGACTGTCTTTACTAGGTCTACCCTGTAGGGTGTTTTTGTAATAATTCTTTTTGTTTACGATTTCCTTCCCATTGAAAACTTGACTCCACCACTATATGCCGGCGACAAAACAACAATAAACACCGTGGACAGCGAGGGGGAACCGATTCCGAAGAAGGCAAAGGCTATTCCACCGACAGGAAAGGTTATGGCAACAATTTTTTGGAATGCCAAAGCATTATTTTTATAGACTATCTTGACCAGTTGAACTAAAATATTCACGAGAAACCTCCCGGTTTAGCCAAAAAGAAAATTATGTTCAAGGACAGTCTCTCCGGTAGAGTAGTGGTCAGAGTTTCAGCTCGCCACCCCAGGATCCGGGTTCGATTCCCAGCCGGGGAGAATTTTTTATTTGTAGTTATTTAAAATAACTCCGTGGTGGCACACCGGTTTTCAAAGGTGCTGTGAAATGCAACATTTGCATGTTTCAGTGCTTGGACAACTTGACGGAACTGAGAAGAAATGGGTTAAACATCGGAAAATACTACGGTCTTTGGTTTTTATATATATATATATATATATATATATATATATATATATATATATATATATATTTATATATATATATATATATATATATATATATATATATATATATATATATATATATATATATATATATATATATATATATATATATAATAAAAAAAAAATTTTCAGAAGGCAAAAATTGCCCCCCGGGGGAATTTTCCAGATTTTGGGGGGGGATTAAAAAAAACAGTTTGTTAAAAGGTAAAAACCCTGTAACCATGGTTCAGTTCCTGGGGGGGAAGAGCCCAACCCAACGACAACTTTAAAGTGTGCAAAGGTAGAGCTTGCATCAGGGAGCTAAGAGAACAACTCCAAGCAGCCC
>JAHBCN010013406.1:0-24676 GCA_019359885.1 Listronotus oregonensis | reverse complement strand
AACTGCGAAGCTGATGGGTGTGGGTGTAATAATCTAAATGCGTTTTAAATTAGCTTAAAAAAAATTTTAAAGATATTTCGAAGAATATTAACGTTCAAAATTTTTGGGGGGGGCATGTAGGATGTTACTTTGTTTTATATGCCTTAAGTTAAATTGGCAAGTGATGTCTCACTTTTTTTTTAAAAACCTTTAAAAGGTAAAGACCGCTTATTATAATCAAATTAAATAAAATATATAAAAGGGTTTTAAAAAATTTTTTGCCAAGTCAAAAAAATTTAAATTAAAAATACGTGAAAAAATTTTATAACAGGCTCCTGACGCGACGTCAAAATAGATCGATTTAAGTCAACATACTTATATCTGAAATTGCTTTTTTTGGCCGAAAGAGAGCGTCAAAAATGAAAAAGAAAAAAAATAACTTTTTTGAAAACTAATAATAATAAAACAAAAGTATTATTGGGTATTAATTTGAATTAAAAATAAAAGTTCAAAGTAAACATTACAAAAACAAATGTGTAAAATGACGGCTATTTTGCAAAATAAACCTATTATTGCAATAACTTACAAATAAAATTGGACTTTATCTTATGTCTGGTTTTTTAAAAAAGGTTGCCTCGTTTTGGGGAAATTTTTTACGTCGAACGTCAAATCTTGGCTTCTAAAAAATTTTCACATAAAAGGACGAAAAATATTTAAAAAGCAAGTATAAGTAAATGTTTAAGAAGGTATTATTAATCTCTATCTTACAAGTTCTGTTGTTAGTCCAGACAACTTCAATGGACGGCCATATTCTGATTTCTTTTCAACTACTTTTAAAAAACTTATGGATGTTTTTTAACAATATTTACAAGATCAATATTTTAATCTATGGACTGAACGAAGAAAATATGCATCAGAAAAATGGACACTAAGTCCCCCAGATTTTAGTATGTGTAACGAAAAACATAAGCGATAGCTCATTCGATGCAGAATGCAAATCTGAAGAAGGCGGTTTGAGGATTTTTTCTGCCAATAAAAATTGCAATTGATATTAGCAAAAAACGAAAAAAACTAGCCATTTCAATATATAATGATAACTCAAAAACCATAAGAGATAGCGTAAATTGCAAAAAAGATCCTTGAAGAGAAGGAAATTTCCAAAAAAAAAGTTTGCCCTCCCAGAACTCCATCTCCATTTTTTATAATTTTAATTTAACTCTGAAAATTGGCCTCTGCACCAAAATTTTTTTGGTTTTTGGGGGCCCCAAATTAAAACCGGGAAAACGTCCCCCAAATAATTTTTTTTGAGGTATTAAATATTAATTAAAAATTTTTAAAAAAATTTTGGTTTTACTCAGAAAACCTCAAAGAATTTGATTGATTGATTGTTTTGATTGATAAAGTAAATACACAAGTTGGGGTTTTTTTCCGCCTGGGGACTGCAGCCTAAAAAGGGGTTGTTGTATCTCTTTTGTTTTTTTTTCATTTTAAAAAAGGGTTTTTCACCTTAGACAGGTGTAGTACCCCCCTTTTTCTGTTTTTTCTGGTCTCCAGCCTCCTGGTGGTTAGTGTCCACCATGGGGTTTTTTGGGTTTTTTCTCCAGTATGTAAGGGGGGGGCACTCATATATGATGTGGGGGTTTTTCTTTCCTCTTCGTCACATAGTCTGCAAATGGGTTCTTCTCTATAGATGCCCATAGTGTGCATATGTTTTCTTAGGGTGCAGTGTCCGGTTTTAATCCTGTCACTATCCCCCTCTGATTCCTATTTAGTTTTAGTAGTTCACTTGTCAATGCTTTCGATGGGGTCCCAAAAAAATTTGGGTTTTCTGTGATTTTGCCTTGGGGAAAAAGGTTCCAGTATGACTGATGTTGTGTTTGAATCCACCGAGTCATGTAGCCACGAACCGAGGCTTTTGGTATTCCAAAAACGGGGGTTTTTGGGCCCACAAACATTGCTGAAATTGAAGAATTTATTCCCGTTGAAAATTTAACTAAGGTTCAATTTTTTAACAAAAAAAAAAATCCTTAAAGAGAAGGAAATTTCCAAAAAATAAAGGGCCCCCCCCCCCAATCCATCTCCATTATTTAAAATTTTAATTTAACGCTGAAAATTGGCCTCTAAAAAAAAATTTTGGTTGCGCGCGAAGTCAAAAAACCCCCTTTCGTCACACTAAATAATTCTTTCTAAGGTATTAAATAATAATTGAAAAATTTTACAAAATTATGGTGTATTCACAACACCTCAAAGAATTCATTCCCGTCGAAAATTTAACTTAAGTTAAATTTTTCAACAAAAAAAAAACAATTGTTGGGGTTTAAAAAAATTTGGGTTTTTTAAATTTCGTCTTCATTATATATTAAAAAAAAAAAAAAATGTTTAATAATTGTCGTAAATTTTTTTCGCTTCGTAGAGTCCTTCTTATATACATACTTAACAAGATCACGCCATAAAAGTCCTAAAAACTTGAATTCTTTGTTTATATACATTTTAAAACATTAACAAAAAATCAGAGTAATTTGCATTCTGTGTAAGATCAAAAAAAAAAAAAAATGATATTGCATCTAAAACAAAATAAAATTTTCTGAAATGATTTGTTTTGTTTTTTAAAAAAGGTGTTTTATGAGATTCAATGAAAAAGCCTATTTTAGGATTGTCAAAAACATGATATATTTTTAAATTTAAAATTTAAGAAACTAAAATAAGTCAATTCATTGAAAAAAAATTCCTGTTTATGCGTATAAAGTAAAATTAAAAATAGATTTGAAATGTTTCTGTTAAATCATCAAGGGTTTTAAATTTGAAACACAGAATTTATTTATTATTTATCAAATTAATGGCATATAAATTTAACATTTTTGTCGTTATAAAATAAAACCTGTTATTACATATATTATATGTTTATCTTGATCGTGATATTTATATATTTTTTTGTCATTCATCAACATTTATATTAACAAAAACCGAGGTTCAATTGAAACAGAAGCAATAAAATGTAACATGCCAAACAAATAATAATTTTGTATTGCAAATTTAGCTTTCCTGTTTAGTTAAACCGATTTCCAGAGATTAAATATTTGGATTCAAAGTTTAAATCTGATACAATAATTAAAATTAACTGGATTGGTGAAACCCAACAAACAAGTGACTATCAAATTCGATTTAATTATTTATTGGCAATTATTTCTGTTTGATATAGAAAATTACAATTAGTACCTAATCCAAATACATATAATATTTGAATTGGCCAGTAGTTTTTCTGTTTTGATTAATGTTAAGCTTGAAATTAAAGGCATGCATGAAACTGTATATTTGTGATTAAATTATTAATAAATAAATTCGTTGATACAGAAAAGGCAAAGTACAAAAGCTGCAAAAACTGGCTTCTTTTCATTTTTAAACATTTCGATAAAGTAATAAAAACAGAACAAATTTATGCATTAAACCAATTTTAACCAAACGAAATCGGCATAAACAAGCGTTTAGGCAAAGTTATTTAACTGACACGTCAAAGCTATCTAAAAAATATTATTCTTTTTACCATCCTAGAAAACTGGGTTTTAACTGTCAGTTAGGCCCGTCTTTTTAACCGGGCAATCTAGGCAAGTGCACAGTAGCAGTATATCCTAATTAAAAAAAAGATCCTAAAACATTGTTTCATTTCAAAAAAACTTAAAATTTTCAACTAATAAATCATGGTTATCTAGATTCTGTGATAAAGCTAGTCTTTTAAAAATCGAAGCCCACCAAAGGTTTTTCAAAAATCTTGTTATGAGAATCCTACTGCCGTCCTAAGACAAAACGTCGTAACTGACAAAATTTCGGATTTTGAGATTTTTGCATGTATCACACCTATTAACCAAATCCTATCAATGTACCAAGAAAGAAAGTCGTATCTATAGCCCAAATAAGTAAAATAACTTATAGTATTTGTCGTATCATTCAAATATTAGTTGATTACTAAATCAAAATGTCCTAAGTGATCTATACTAAGTCAGTTTGTCGTATTTACTCAAAATATGTTAGATACGACTTTTGAACTTGGGATCAATGTAAAAACGGAACACACAATCATTTAAAATTGGATACATAGGACTTTAAGATTTATGAATTAGGTAAAAGTGAGGTAATGTGTGAGGTGTGTTTTTGTTATAACAGGTGGCGAAGACGAGGTGAAGTTAGTACTTTCATTTTCTGTTGTTATAATGTGGAATATTGTTTATTTCTAAGGATCGAACAAGTAGGCAAGTAATAATTTTAATAAGTAATTCTAGAATTTAAGGAATATTTAAAATTTAAACATTTGTAATAAGATAACTTATTTTTAGGTTAGGTTTGCGAAAAAATGCGGCAATGAGATGTTTAAGCTGATAATAAAAATTAAGTATGTCTTAATTCTTTATTTTAGTTTATGTACCTAAGAAGCAAAGGTTTAAATATACTTAATAGCTATGTTTGACCCATCAAAAAAAATATTAATGTGGACGCTAAACCGTCAGCTAGCTAATGAATTTAAAATTACTAAATCAAAACGCAAATTAAAAGAATCCAATAATGGTAATTTACAAACAGATCCATATTAAGAACCCTATTCAAAAACCAAACTGAAACAAGTGAAAAGTAAGTAAGAAAGAAAATAGTTAAAGATGTAAGTGGTTATTTATTGATTTATCAAATACAAATTTTTAGAAAAATCACCCTCAGATATTAACAGTAGTATTTTTTCACCCGATTTGTTATATCCAAAGGTATCTGATCCAAATGTATTAAATCCGTTAGTAACAAAGGATGCATCACAAAATTCACTGGAGAAATTCTAGGATGAACTACATTTTCTGCTGTAGAAAAAAATGATGGACAAGAACCAGGATGCGGGTGTAGTCGGTTTGTGTATTATTATATAGTTAGTATCTTCCGGTTTTTTACAAATAAATATTTTTAGGACTGAAAAATAAATATTATACCAAAATTTTGATTCAAAAGCCTTTTAATTCATAGAGGTGGTAAAAGAAATTTTGTAATATTATAGAATTGCTGTAGATATCAGTGAAAAAAAAAAAAAGAAAAAAGTTATACTAAGAAAGGGAACACTAAAAAAAGGAAAAAAATTGATACTTCGTGAAGAAAAAAACCAGGAAAAAAAATCAAAAAGTTTTAAGGGAGACATGCAATAATGAATATGTAAAAATGTTTAAGCATATTAAAAAGGGAAAGAAAACAACAATTCATAATGAATTTTGGGAAACCGATTTGGAATAGAAGTTTTTTATTTAGCGCTTTAAAAACCCCCCTAAAAAAATGAAGATTGTGGGGGAGAAGATTCTCGTAGAAAAGAATACAATAAAAATTATTTAAAAAAAATAAAGGTTGGATTTTAAAGTGTAAAAATTTCCCTAAAGGGGGATAAGTCAATTCAAAAAATAATTTAATTAAAAAATTCAAAATGTCTTTTCCCAAAAAAAGTAAGCTTAATTTTGGAAAAAAAGGGGTGCCGAAAAAAACCAAAAAAAGGGGCCCCAAAGGAAAAATTAATAAATTTGACAAAAATTTCCCACCAAAAATCTTGGGGGCTTCTACGACTAAATCTCAAACCTTTTATAAAAAACATTATTACAAAAATCCCTACCCAAATTTTCAAATTTTTTTTTATCGTTATTCATACATCAACTGTTCGTTTTTTAAAAACCCAATGTTTCTCTCAGTAGTAAAAAAATTTTTTTTATATTTGATCAAAAAATACTAATAATCAGGTTTAGAAAATTTAAAAAATAATTTCCCCCAAAAAGATCCCCCCTTTTTTGTCTAAGCAGGGCAGCCTAACAAAAAAAAAAAAAATCTATTTGAATAAAAATTGTTTTAACAATCCTTAAAGGATAAACCCCCCCTTTTTTCCAATGCCATCCATTTTTTTTTGGCCTTTACCATAGTTCCTCTTTTCCAATTTTTTTCACCCTTTCCAAAAATAAAATTTCTCTATCTAAAAAAAACGCTCAACAATTTGCCAATTCTACCCCCATCCTCTTTTTTTTTTGGGGTTGCTTCTGCTTCTCATAAAATGTTGAAAATTATTTAATGGACATCCTCTTGCTGAAAAAAAAAGGGCTAAAACGACCCTTTTTTTCCCCCTTTAAAAAAAAATCTAAAATATTTGTTTTTTCTTAAAATATCTTTGTTTTTTAGAGTTATAAAAATAAAATGTTGGAATATTTGAAAAAACATAAAATTATACATGACAGACAGTACGGAGTCTGTTACATAAGATTGACGGCAGATCTTTTCATTTGTTTTGGAAACTGGAACAAGTCTTTTAAGTTCTTTGGCAAATTCCATACCATTGATCTTGACATTCATCTAAGGCTTTTGACCAGGTAAGACAAGATGCGTTTCTAAACAAACTTCTTTTTTAGGTTTTTTTTACCTAACCTTTGTCAGTGGCGTCCCCAGAAAAAAGTTTTGGGTGAACAAGCAATGCCCGGCGAACCCGGAAAATTTTGGTGCCATGCCCAATTTTTACCAAGAAGTCGTTAAAATCGTTAAAAGAACAAGGATTCCCCTTTAATAAATAGGAGTTCCCCCCCCCCGATTTCTAAAGCACAGGTCTTAAAAAAAAATTTGGGAGGAGCAAATGCCCTCTTGCCCCCTCATGGGTACGCACTGACCTTTGTTCTTGTTTTTCCAATCAACGCATATCAGTTAATGTATTGGTATACTTGGGATTTAGGCCTTCGTAAAAAAAGCATCCCCTGATCTAGAGCCGGACTGGTCAATATTGTATGCGTATGACATTAATTTTTTTTTTGGATTTACTACTGAATGCTTTATTCTATGCATCAATAAAGATTTAGATCTATTTAGGAAATGAATTGCAATAAATTAATCTGTAGTAAATAACGCAAATACTTAATTTCCAACTTTTTACTAAGACGGCAAATGTCAAAATTCACCATAGAGTAAAATAAATGGCATGGGGGCAAATTTTTGGGTAATACGTACTGACTTATCTGGTTAGGGTCCAACAGCACCCACTACTGCTTGAGGAGCTAAAATACAACCCTTTGATTCTTTCGATTTATGCAAGTTACCTATGTTTAATTTTGACTTTATAAAATTGTTAAGTAAATTAATGAACTATAATATGATCTTGGTCCTGACGTGTAGAGCTAATTTGGTATACCTGTCATACTTAAAAAGATTAAACGAGTAATTAATTTTGGGCGATTTCGCAGTGAAAGGGTAAAAAGGTGATATTATAAAGGGTACTTTTAAACCAAGAAAGATATCAAAAAAAATTAAAAATCCCTTTTTTATAAAATTCGGGGAGAATATAATTGATCTATTTTCCATCAAACCTCCACCAACCCCTTAAGCCCCACCCCCATTTACCTAAAAATTTAAAATGGCAATGGAAAGCCTATAAAAATGCTATTCATTGGTAAAAAAGTTGGAGTAAAATTAAATACTAGATCTAAATTTTAAAAAATTAAAATTGCACAGAATGGTAAAAGAAAATAATCAACCAAGTAATCAGTAAAGCAAATAAAAGAAACTACTGTTAAAGCATCTTTTATTATTTCAATAAGTGTTTAAAATGACAGCCATTTGCTTCTAAGCATAGGTAGAGGCATTTTTCAAATTTATCCCTAACGTTTTGGAAATTGTATCTGGAAATTTTTTGGTAAATTGTCCTTTAGCGAAGTTGTTTCAAGAAAGCTGGCTGAGTGTTATAACTGGGTATTTAATGCAACCGCATAAAAAGAAATCCATTGGTGTAAGATCAGGTATCCTTGGTGGCCACTCAACTGGACCCCTTTTACCATTGTCTTAGGTAATACCTATCGAACCACTACCTCGCAACAACAGCACAATTTGGGAGGGGGTGTAGAATATCTTCATTTAGATTAACATTTCCTTCCAAGTACATCCGACTTTCCACCTTGTAACCAATAGCCGGTTCTATGGAATAATTAAACATTTCTGTTTAAGCTGGGCTAGTCAAATTTCTCTCAGTAGAAAAAGGATCTATTATTTGGTCTATCAGTGTTCCCGCCCAAACATTGGAATCTTGGGTGTGCTCTTCTCTAAGAAGATGTGGATTTTCGTCACTTTAGTAGCGGCAGTTCTGCTTATTAATATTTTCATTTAAATAATAAGCATTCGTCACTAAAACAAATGTTTATAGTTAGTGACGGCTCCCTTTGAATGTTTTCCGTCGCAAAACTGAATTTGCCTGACAGGAATATCATCACCAAATTCTTGCAAAATCATCGGGTGAAATTTATGCTTTTTTAATACCCTTCTGACAGATGCTTCAATTATGCCGTTTGCAATTTTTTTCGTTCATTTTGTACGTTTCTCATGGAATTTTTTTAGCAACATTTTTAATAATGTTTTTAAAGAAGTGTCACAAGGTGCTACTGCATTTAAAACTTTTTAAGGGAGCGAAGGTAGCTTTACAGGAAAAATAGTTGCACAGAAAAAAACATATTATCAAATAGAGTATTTAGATATTTTTATTTATATTTATTTAAATTGTGATTACCGATTCTTATTTCAAGAAAGCCACCTTAAAAGAAATATTTCAAAATAATTAATAAAATTATTTCATATCCTCAGAATATATTTTCACTTTAAAAATACAGTCTAAAGCTAAGACTTTCATGATTTTGGTTTGAACTTCTTTGTTCTTCAGTTTAAAATAACATATAATTTTACTTTGAATTTCAGTTACTTTTAAAATAAAAACTGGTCATTTACAATTAAAATGTTCAATTTGAAACATTTGGATTGCTTAGTTTGAGAATATATTTGCAATATAATCTAAATATAAAATTTTTGAAATTCGGAAATTTTTATTTCTAGAAAGTCCACCCACGATGTACCCCGATTGGCACCGGAAACTGGCGGTGCTCGGTTTGCCCGGTCATTCGTGTGATTGTAGATCAAGGTGAAGGGTATAGCGAAATTTAATCGGACTGTTCTCGTCTCGTTGCACGTGTTTTTGTTTTGGGTGTTTGTACGATTAAATAATGGGAGTTGAAGACATTTTACAACAGTGGGGATGTGATAGTGTTATCCAAGTCTTTAAAGGTAAGTATTTACACCATTGTTTTATAAAACTGTTGTCCAAAAAACCAAGGGTCGATAGATCTCAATTGTCACCAAAACAGGCATTTTTTATTTAAATAAACTTACCTATAGGAGCATACGCTTTTGTTTCGTAACTAAACATGTTTATATAAAATGTTAGATATTAACTGATTAAAAACACTACTAAGTACATTGTATAAACCATTAATATTGTTACAGGCTACAGAATATGAGTACAGAGTGTGATAAAATTCAGTATACCTAACAAACAATATATACATATACCTACCTACAGGTCTAATAAATTGTATATTTTTAGGCATTATTTTTAAAATAAAAATTTCTTATTTAACTATTCCAAAAATCTTAAATGGAACTAAAGGCATTGGCGCGCGTTACATTTTTTAAAACTTGCCAGGTAGGAATATGGGTAAATGAAATTGACTAAAGCTATTTTAAGCAAACTGCTTTTAGTTAAGTATATTATTTTAAAACTTTGACTCCCAGTAGCCTGTAGGTACCCCAAACTGCACCTAGTTGAAAAAAATTCATACAAACAAAATTTATAATAATAAAACATATTATGTATCTTGCTTTCTATATATTGTATAAACCTAAGTATCTTTACCTTTTTAGTTAAATGTTTAGGAGTACCTAGTAAAACCTAGTTTACGATTTGAGGGACAGTTTTTTGAATTAATTATATTTGAAATACTTTGTACTTGTAGTTTGTCGCCCCTGTATAAGTATAGGAGTTAATTTACTTTTAAATTAAAAATTAAATTTTAACATGCATTTTATTTATATTTTATTTTTATTTAATTTATTATAATCTAAAATACCCACCTATTTGCTTATTACAGAAAAATTTGTTGCTTTATATTTCAATTTTAGCATTTCAAATGTTTATTTTATTTTTTTAAAAGAAGGAAGACCAGTTGCCAGAGTTGTCCGAAAGCCTTCTTAAAGAACTAATCCCGTTGGTTGGGCCTCGAATGGCTCTTCAAAGAAAAATAGCCGAATTGATTTTTATTTCGTTATGAAGTTGAGAACAAGACTGTTTCTTTTTCCAAGAAAGTAGAACTTAAAGTTAATTCTCCTATAATGAAAATTATATTTTGTTATTTAACAGGTTTTTAAAAAGCTTCAGCAAGATATTTTTTTAATAAACGTTAAGATTTTTTACCTGTTGTTTTTTTGTAGTTGTCAGCGAAACCTGTTATAATTATAATGGACTTTTTTAACACAGCGAAAAAATTTTAAAAAATTGTATACCTATATTAATGTTAGCTAAACGTAATAATGGATTTTTATCATTTTTGAAAAAGTAACCGTATATTTTTCGTATTTCTAATTTTAATGAAAGTAACGTTGTTTAGGTCAACAGTGTTGAGGTCATATACAACATTATTTTACTAAAATTGGCTGAATATAAAAAAAACACGGTCACGTTAAAAAAGAATGTGTTCAGTTATTAGTGCAGCAGCTTCTCTTTAAACGTATTATACAGGGTGTAACAAATTCGAATGTATGCATGGGGATCTTAAAAACCGTAAAAGATACGAGGTTGGTTAAATTAAGGTAAAGTTGAGCATTTAGTTGCCCTACAAAATGCCGTTTAAAATGTGTAATTTTTCCGAATAGTTCCAGAGATATATGAAAAAAATTAAAAAAAATTAATTGATCTTTTTTTCTAACCTTATTTATTAATCGATTTTAAAATTAATAACACATTTACATAGCCACTTTATTTCCGCTAAATATTAGTGTGTTTGGATTTGCCATTCAACGTTTAATTTTATGACGACCATCATCAACTTTATTATATTGGATTTTTTTAGTTTTGAGTTTCTTATTGAATGACCTATTTAACGATGTATCACACTTGCATATCAGATTTGTGGTTCGGTACTTAGCTTAAGAAGTAATGAGAGTGAAAGAGATCCTATATGGCGTACACAAGAAAAAATAAAGTTGATGATGGTCGTCAGAAAACGAAACGTTGAATGGCAAATCCAAAAACACTAATATTTAGCGAAAATAAAGTGGCTATGTGAATGTGTTATTAATTTTAAAATCGGTTAATTAATAGGGTAAGAAAAAAATAAAATACATTTTTCAAAATTTTGGTTTTTCCCGTATATCTTTGGAACTATTCGGAAAACTGACACATTTTAAACGGCATTTTGTTGGGCAAGTAAATGCGCAACTTTGCCTTTATTTAACCGACTTCGTATTCCATGGTTTCCAAGATCCCCATGGATACACTCGAATTTGTTACACCCTGAATATATTTTAGTTTTAAAAATGTAAGCATATTAAACCGAACATGTTAAAATTATTAAATGAAATAGTTAATATTTTTATTTTAATATTACAATATCACTAAATAAAACAAAACCTACTTATACCAAAGATTTGCTATAATAAAACCAAAATTTAAATATTTAATTTGAGTATATCATATTCCTTAGAAATACAAATTGTAGGCTTAGATTTAAAGTACGATATTTTATTTTAAATAAGGCGTAATTTTGCTTTAAGAAGTTGTGTTTTTATTTTAAACATACTAACATTTCCGATTTAACTTTTCAGATTCGGTAGAATCTTCAATATAACAAAATCATATATTTATTTCTAAAGAAACTTTTGACTTATGCTGAGCTACTGATATTTTCATTCTAAATCTTTATAGTAACAATTTAATTCAATTGCATGCATAAAAATAAATCTTTCATTTGTTACAAATAACGATGTGCGTATTTAATTTAAAAAATTTAAATAAAGATTTTAAATTCTCAAATTAAAACAATATAGTCTTGGGGATATACAAAGCTAAGATATCCTTATACTAATATTATTATGCTTAAATTTAGTATATTCTTTTTTCCGTGTGTGTTTTAACTTATTACAATTTAATAACTGGACATTCTCTGGTATTTTTTGTCAAAAATAAATACGATTTTTCTACAATTTAAGGTAGTGCTTGATTTTACCCCAACTTTTTTCACAACCAACGAATAGTACTTTTCATAGTCTTTCTAGAGAGGTGCCTAAAGTGGGGTGTTGCCATTTAAGATTTTTAAGTGAGTGGGTTGATTGGCCGAGGAGATTACGAAAATACGCCATTTATATTCCTCCCGGGTTTTATAGAAACGGTATTTAAATAATTTTTTGAAATCTCTCTTGGTCATTGTAAGATTTAAAAGACGCACCCTGTATGTGATACTTTAATATAATTTTATCCCTATTTGTACAATAAAAATAGGTTCACTTCTACCCCGTTCGATAAATCTCCTTAAGGCGGTCTGAGCCCTCAAGTTTTTGACACGTGACAAGTACTTTACCTACTGCCGACGGTGTCACGTGGCTGTCAAAAACCAAAGGCTTCCGACCGCTTGGGGTGAAAAGCTGTACAAAGGAAAACAATGAGAAGATGATCGGAAAAAATCAATTATAATATTTTTTATTTAAGTTCTGAGGTTTGTGAGATCAGGAAATTAACAAATCGTATTATTATTTTTATAAGTTCAAATTTGATTACAATAATAGATTTTTTAAGGAACTGCAACAAAATTAAAATACATAATTTAAAAAAAACCTATAATATAATATGTCCAAATATACTTTCCTTTTAATTTTGTCAAGTTACCCGAGATGTGAAATTCCGCTTGAAATGAAGGTAGACAAACAGAAACTAAAAACAAGTTAAGAACATTTTGAAGCGAGTTAATAATTAAAAACTGATTAATTGTTTAGTTTGCCTTTGATGAAAGGCTGTAATTTGCATTTTTATTCAGGGGAAAGTAATCAATTAAAAATGTTAAAATCAGCAGACGAAAAAGCTAACGACTTATTCTTTTTTTGCATTAAAATTAAGCAGAAATACGTTTAACCTGGAAGTATGATGAATTTCGCAATTTAATTTAGTTAGTTTATTTCCACGGTTTTTAGTTTTAATTAGTTTAAAACTGGTAAATAGTGATAAAATACAATGTAAACGAAAATAAAAAGAATTTCATTTATAAGATTCCTTGTGAATGTAAAAAATTTTATAGATGTGAAACTTCCAGACCATTAGGAAACGCATAAAAGAACATCAAACACATATTAAAATTACAGAAATCCGCATATGAAAAATATATTAACCTAAATTTGATTATAACCACAAAATAAAATGCTTTTAATATTTAAACAATGAAAATTTGTTCCAAAAAAAACGTAAAATAAAAGAAAGGCCATTTGCTTGATGCTAGGGTAATTTCAGGAAAACTTAAAATCAGTCACACTTCTTAGGTTTGAAAATGTATAGTCTGTCTCAAAGTATATCGTTATGGCTTTTGACGGACCATACCCCAATAAACCTTTATTACCTAATGTTATTGGGTAAACCCATTTGCTCATAAGGGCAGGGATGGGCCAGGTATTTCTTGAGTATTAACCATTAGGCATATAAATATTTTGGCTAATATTTTAGTGGCAGTGTTGAATAACCGTTTTTACTGTGCGTTTCGAAAAAGTTGTTATACGAGAATATAACTATGTCGCGTAGAAATCACTTGTCATTAGATGCAAAACAGGTTGTGAAAAATGTGTATAAAACTTTAATTAGTAGAGGTCTAATTAAACAAGAAGCTTTAAAAGAAACCTGCCTACCTACAAAAACTCCAAATATCATCGATAACGGATATTATTATAGTGAAGAATTGAACAAAAGAAAAAAACGTAGTGATTTTCAATCTCACCGTATAGACAATAGTGATCGGGATCTAATAAGATGGAAAATATATTGTCTTTATGAAAGCGGAGTTATTTCTACCTTGGATGAACTAAAAAGAAGCTAGACGAAGATGAAACCAATCTAAATATTAGCCGTGCCACCCTCCATAGAGTTGTTTGTAAAGAATTAAATACCGCAAAATAGACAAAAGACAAGTAGTAATGGAATCGCACAGGTTACGCACTTGGAGATTTAATTACCTTCAAGAAATTAAAAGATGTAGGTTAGAAAACCGAATGGCACAGTATCCAAAGGATGGGTTGATTCCAGTCAAAACTGTCAGACGAAAGCACCTTCAAATAAAGGAAAACGCATTACCATAATACACGATTGCTTGCATTACCATGAGGATACAAGTGCAGAACTTTTTGAAAACTGGTTTCAAAATTAACTTTTAAAAAATATTCCAAACAACAGTGTTATTGTCATGGATAACGCTACCACAGCCTGCTACACAAAGCACCAGCTTCATCAAGTTCAAAAACTGAAATCTAGGAATATTTGTTAGAAAATGATATTTATTTTGAATTCAGTTACAAAAAAACGCATCTTTTGAAGTCCTAAATTCATATGCAATTAAAAAACAATATGTATGTGATAATTTGGCTGAACAGGCTGGGCATACTGTCTTACGGCTTCCTCCGTAGCACTGTATGTTTAACCCCATAGAGCATTTGTGGAACCAAGTAAAATCAAAGATCAGAGCAGGAAATGTTACACCTACTTTAAGTCCCAGTGTTATAAATTTGATAAAAAATGTAATTACTATCATGCTAGTTGAGAGCTGGAAAAATTCACTACAGCACATTATAAAAATTGAGGACTCTTACATTTCTATCCAAAACAAGATAAATCAGAATTAGATTTAGATATTTAAATTAAAAATGTAAATATGTATAGATAATGCAGTTATAAATTTATTAAAACTTTGCATATATTTATTATCTTAATGTATTTTAAGATTATACTTACCTAAATAAACAATAAATTATAAATCTTTATATTATTAAAGTCCGTCCCTAATGTTCTGTCCTTTAATACCTACCGATCCGCAGTTTTATTGCTGTCGGCAGGTATGATCCATAAATGAAGGCAAGAGCTAACACGGTATACTTTGGACAGACTATACCTATTTATCATAACAAATTAGTATGTCTTACATTACTTTATAAATGTTCGACAAAAGTTTCTATATCAATTCACATTCAACCCTTAATTTATTAAGAAAGTTTCAGTAAATTATTTAGATTAATTTCACCTTAAAACGTTGGTAGGTGTTTTGATTGTAAAGGTTTTTGTTTGGGAGGTTTTCTCTTATTTTGTTTCAGGCGATGTGTAAGTTTACAACTTATAAGCTAAGCACAGGCTTTTTATTAATGTATAAAACATCTTACTTGCTTACGAGTATATGTTGTAGCAATTTTAAAGATACATGCGAGTATTATCGATGGGACATTTACCGCCCAAATGTACCGGGTGTCCACATATTGTATTGTATTGTATTGCAATGAACGGGGTCGCTCGGCTCTAGTGTAGTCCTTCTTCACTTCGACCTAAAGAGATCTTTTGTAAATACCCTTTGTTGTTTAGTGCTCGGTAATTCATATACCTTTAGCAAAGTTCAGGATACTACGCGGTGCAAGCTGAATAATATCTCTAGGAGTCAGATATAACCCTTCGAGGTATTTAAGCCGTTGTCGGGTCAGTTCTCAGCATTCACAGAGAATGGGTTCCGCAGTTTCGTTTGCTTCATGACAAAACCGACACTGTTCATCCTCAGTCTTTCCCATTTTTTGAGGTGATACCTCCAAGGGCCTGTTAGAAGTCGGTAACCAGTTTAAGTTCATTTTTTTGAAGTTACAGTAGCTTCTCTGTGTACTTGAATTCGAAATAAATCTTTTCGCCTGCCTTTGTCCTGGGATGTTGTTCCAGTAAGTCTCTTTTTGACTTTTCTCCCATGGTCTGAGTTCCTCGTAGAGGTGGCCTCTAGTGGTGCCACAGAAGGGCTCAGGTCCATAGAATGGTCTCTGTGCTCCTTCCTTGGCGAGTTGATCGGCAATTTCATTGCCCTCCACTCCTTCATGTCCTGGTACCACTCCAGAGTAACTCTGTTGTGTTTGGCCAGTAGGTTTAGAGATTGTCGGCATTCCCAGGCTAGCTTTGAATTAAAAGTGCATGAAGTCAATGCCTTTAAAGCAGCCTGGCTGTCCGATAAAATATATATGGTTGAGCCTCGAAGGCCTTTTTTGGCACATTTAGAAGCCCGTGTTAATTGCATGGATTTCAGCTTGTAAGATGGAGGGAGCCTTGCCGAGAGACTTTGATAGTCTGCATCTAGGTCCAAAGACACCAGCTCCAATCCCTTGTTCTATCTTAGATCAGTGTATCAGACAAGTGAGCCTTTTTCATGCTTTGGTGCATTCTCACTTATAGTTTGGCGGTCTTGAATAATCACTTCAAAAGAGCGCCGGAAGTCCCGCACTATAGGCATTATGTCCGTGGGTTTGGTCAGAGCTTCAATCTTGATTTTTTCCAAAATTTTAAGGTGGCCAGTCAGGTCTCCTGACTTTATATTTTGTGTCTGGATTACTTTGGAGGCACTCAGTATCGCCTTCCTCTTTATGTGCAGGTGCAGGGGAAGGAGGTTCAATATTGTCTCCAGAGCTGCCGTTGGGCAAGTTTTCATTGCTCCAGTAACTTCCAGACAGGCAAGTCTCTGCAGTTTCAGAAACTTTCCTTGTGCAGTTTTTTCCTCTGTTTTTGGCCCCAGACCAGTGAGGCATAAGTAACTATAATATTACAACTGTAATGTATGACCAGTAGATCATTTTGGTTTTAGACACATAAGAAAGAACGCTGGCTGTATCTTGAAAACTATTTATGACACAGCCTTGGGGAAAAATATTTTGAGTAAAAGGGGTCAAGAGAAATAGCTGAAAATTCATTTTTCATTTTTCCAAAACTACCGCGAGCTGGCGCAACCGCAACGGTAAATAAAAAAAAACACTTTTTTTCTCCAAAATTATCTAGTATTAGGTAAAATTTTGATACCATCAGCAAAAACTCCAACTAATTATACATTAGTTTGGTTAAGGACTTGTTTTCGTATTTCCAATAATAATGGTGGGTGAAAGATGATAAATAATGCAACTTTCAAATAGCTCTATCACATCTTTTATAGGAAGTGGCTCAAGTAAGTACTCGTTTACGTTACGAGTAAAGAAAATTTAAAGCTCATTTAAATGTCATCATGTTTATTGTCGGCTAGTTTGTAGTTCACCAACTAGAGGACGTTGTTTAACGAAAACTCGGTTTTTCGAGATTTTCTCGAAAAAGTTAAATACAACGATATCATTTTTTATTGTAGGTTTGAAAGAAAAGAAAAATACCTACACTCTGGTAAAAACCGCGTTTTAATATCTGCCTTCGTTTTCGAGTTATTTTAATCTAACCTGTTTTTTCAAATCGTAAATAACATTCACAATTATTAAAAACAGTCCTTGTGACAGAAAGAATAATTACTGTTTTTTTCCAACGCTGTGCGATAAACAGCTTCCGACATAACGTCGGCGTCGGCGTCCTTTCTTATTTGGGCACATGGTACTGATATTTAGTAAATAAAGATTAAAAAAACACAATTTTTATAGGATTTTAAGGGGAAAAAAATACAGGGTGTAAATAAATATGTTCAAAAAAATGCAGGAGGTGATTCTTGGGTTAATTTTAAGAATTTATATGAATAAATGTCCTAAAGGCCTAACTTTTAAGATACAGGGTGGTAAAGATTTAAGAAAAACATGTTTTTTATAATATCTGTGATACCCCTGTAGATGTTTTAGTAAAATTTTGTATGCATTTTCTATACATTAAAAGGCCTTTTTTAACGTTCACCTATTTTTTTTATTTGTACCAGTGTAGTTCGTGCAGGGTTAAAACTAAATATTTTTAAAGGAAAATTTGGTACGCCACTGTTTTCTCTGGAAATATATATATTTTTTGTAATTCTCATTTATATCAGAGGAAATCTGGTCTCTTGACTACTTTCTTTCGTCCGACGTTGCGTATTCGATAAAAAAAAATAAAAACCACTGTTTGTTTAAATGTATTAGGTGTTTATTATTTATGTTCAAATGTGACGGTAATTTGTTATGTACCAAAGGAAAACAAATACAAAAATCACAAAAAATGTTGGAAATGACCACCCTCTGCCATTATACAAGAGTCAATACCACTTTGTATCTCAATAGTTAGGATATTTTAGGATATACGTTCATATAAAGTTTTTTCGTAAAATTAACCCAAGAATTACCTCCTAAATTTTTGCGCTTATTTATGTACACCCTGTTTATTGCTTCTATTTACGTCTATAAACAATGTTGTCCTCAGTGATGACGTTGTGTTAAAAAAATGATAAAATAGTTACGTCAGATGTTTGCAGACGACTTGGTTATCGTGGGTAGAGGCGGACATCTCTAGGCTATGATTTGGAAGAAGTTACAAAGTTCTAACCTTAGCAGACAGTGTCTGTCGGCTAATCCAGAAAAAAACAATGATTCCTCCCTTTGCCAGAGTAAGACAGCAATATAGTTATTAAGGTATCAAGGGTATTATAAGGATAATAACGCTTGAGGCGATGTTGTGTTTCCCGAGGGCCTTTGGCCCGAGAGATATACGTTGACCGAAAGCGTTATTATCCTTAATACCCGTGGTGCCTTCAACGTTTAATGTCCGACTAAATATTCTTTATATGAGAAAAATTTGAATGAATTTTGAATGTATTAGTTTCCAAATCAAACCAAATCAAGTACTAGCATTTACCTGAAAAAATTGTCAAAACGTAATTGTGGTAACCATGGTTGTAAGTTATTTGTCAATAAGACAGCACATAAAAAATATTTTTGCGATTGAGGCATAAAAATGTCCGAAGTAGTGGAAAATACCCATCTCCCACAAGATATTTTAGTAAACGCTGCTAAAACTGAGCATGCGCTTGTGCCAGAAAAAACTAGGCGGATTTACGAGAAAGAATATTTCCATTTTGAGGCCAGGCACACTGCGTGGACCGTGTAAACGAAACCGTTTTGATGGCTAATTTTCATAATTTGTCGGAGTCATATTCTCCAAATTCCCTTAGGACAAAGTTTTCAATGTTACGTAAAGAATTAATAGTTCATAAGAAGATAAGAAGTAATGAAAAGTTGATTTCTCTGCAACAGTTCCTAAAGCAACTTGGGAGAAATTATCAGCCTAAAAAGTCGAAGGTTTTGACTCGCGAACAAGTTATAACTTTTTTGAAAGAAGCGAAAGACTGAAAAATATTTGGCAGATAAAGTTGCATTAGTGATAGGTGTTTTGGGAGCTTGTGAAAATGAAGTTTTCCGATGTGCGTGATATCGGTCAGCATATATTTATTAACATTCCACAAAGTAAAAATGGGCATGCAAGGAGCTTTTTGGTTATTGATGACAGTGAAATGTGCGCAACAAAGTTAATTTGGGACTATGTGTCTTTGCGACCTAAAAGTACACCTATTGATAGGGTTTTTTGTGCTATCGTGATGAACGATGTACTGTGCAGCCCATAGGTAAAAATACATTTGGAAATATACTCTTTAAGATTGCTACATATTTGGGTTTACCTGATGCTAAGGCGTACACAGGTCATTGTTTTAGACGTACAGCGGCAACAATTCATGCTGATGCGGGAGGTAGTTTCGAGAGCTTAATGAGGTTAGAAGGCTGGAAGTGTTCTTCGGTAGCACGAGGGTACGTGGATGGGTATTTTAGATTGGCTAATGCTTCCCCTGTAGTTGGAAAAAGTATTACTTCAAGTAACACAGCAACTGCGGTGGGGTATGGAAATGTGGAATTTTCCGGTCAGTTTGAAAATTGTACGTTTTACTTTAAAAAATATTTTTATTGTGATAAGTATATTGTGTAAGTATGTTTGTATTTTCGTAATAAATGCTTAAATGAAGATAATTTATTGTTTATTTGTTGGTAAATTTGTAGTCCATAGGGCGTTATTTTTTTTAATAACGTCCTAGGGTAATATTTTGTATTTAACTGACTTTGACATAATATTATTATTTGTCAAATAATATATCAGTCGGACATTAAAGGAATAATTGCCCTGTGCTTAACGGTATGGAAATTACGTTCTTTAAAGACGTCAAATACTTAAAAATCATTTTTAATCAAAAAATAACCTGGCCACGACACCCAGAAGTCGAAAATTGCACAGGAAAGAGGTAGCAGACCATGTAAGAAAAAAATGGGGACTGCCGGGGATCTTTTGTAACTCAATTTTTATTCTTTGTCATAGATAAGACTATGTTTGTTAAATATTTTTTTTGAGATTCGTTGAATTTTTCTTGCAACTTTAAAAATTTAAGTGTAAAAAACAATAAGTATAAGTTATATAATACAATAATAGTTAAAGATTAACGAGCTAATAAATATACGCATTGTATAATTGCCAATTATTATTTTAAAAACAGACTAACTTTTACGGATGGAAATTTAATAAAACCAAAATTCACACGGCTAACAAGTGCGTTATTGTTAAAAACGCAAAAAATAGGTTTGTAAGTTACACCAGGTGATTACCGTTAAAAACAATGAATACAAAGAAAGGAAATGTGCCGGCAGTGTTACATTATAAATGAAATTAGTAAAATATAATTTATACCCCTTCATTTATAATTGCTAAAGTTAATTAACAATATTTATATAATAATATTTGTATAGCTCTTTATCAAAATATTTTTATAATTATCTAATTATATCTGTTTTATAGAAAAATTTGGGAGTAGATAGTGCTACCGCGAGACAAGATGTGACAAGGGTAGAGAGGTCCTCCTATTCCCTTATTTTAAAAACTTTTGAGGTACAATTTTTGTACTTTATTTATTTTTAAAATTAGATTTAAGGGTATGTCTAAAAAATAATATTGCAATTTTTGACAAATGACAATACTTTATTTAACTTTCATTCAACAGTTAGACATGCATTTTAGATTTTAAAATAAGACACCAGTTATTTTTTTACCTTAGGACTATACCTCGTAAATTTAAAATATTTTGCTTAAAACATAAATTTAAAAATAATAATTATTTGTTTAGTATTTTGTTAAACCCATTTTTTTACATAAACAAAAAAGTAAATTTGCATGTTAAATATTTTTAGTAACACATAGGAATCATTTTTGATTGAAAAAAACCTATGGTTGTACTCATTGATAGTCAAGACAATCTTGACAAATGGGTCCGATGTTCAGGAAGAAAAGGTAACAAACACCTTAGAAATCAGGCAGCTATAGAATTTACAAAAGCTGACCTACTTTTTTTACAAAAAAAAAACATAAACAAGAAAATAATATTTTTAACAAAAAAATAAGAGTCATAATAATCATAATTTTATATTAATTTTTAAGGAGCTTCAAAGTTCAGGGGGATGCCACCCTTGAATAACTATTGACGTTATATTTTGTTAAATACACTTTTTCACAAAAACAAAAAGGGAAAGGACCCCGCACAATTCTTATGGAAATTAGGTCCCGGTCAAATTAGCTGAAAATGTGGTATAGTATTTCCAAAGAGATTCTGAGGAATAATCTTTATGGGCGCAAAGCCCAAAAATAGATAATTTTTGCATTATCGCGCCAAGAAGGTGTAAAAATCGTGCAAAAAATACTTTTATTTTCCTATATAAATTATATATAGAATTGTGTTAATTTCATTCCCTTACACATACCTATACATACTCATAAAAAAGCAGATTCACACTTATTTTTATTACGTAACCTTTTCACACTAAAAAAAAAAACAAAAAAAAAATTTGAGGCTATATAAGTAACTTAGCTTATGCTGCAATTATAAGAATTTTTTGAATGTTTATTTTATTTACTTTTGCTGATATTCTTCTTTTTTTCTTAAAATTCAAGAAAGAACGATAGGAGAAACCACAATAAATCTGGCAAGGTTGCAGTGGTGGAGGTCATTTTTGCCATCTCCGCTCAAATAATCTAATCTAGACTTGTTTGATCCCATCAGAGTAGTAAACATACTATATCTATACAAGGTGAGTCGGGAGGAACGCACCAAACTCCAGGTGAGTATTGTAAAAGTGAAAATTATTTAAAAAAACCCATATAGGATACGATCTCATTTGTTTTCAAATGATAGCGTAATTAAAATGTTTTAAATAGTTTACCGCTTCCTATCACAAATGCTGTCGGTACCAATTGTTTGGTCAGTTTTGTTATTCTGACATGTGTTAGTGTCAGTGTCAGTGTGTTAATTATTTTAATCATGTCAATTTAGGAAATTTCGTTTGTTTATAATGAGGCTATATTTTGAAAACAAATGAGAATCGTATAAGAACATATGGGTTTTTATAAATTATTTTTACGTGTACAATACACACCTGGAGTTTGGTGCGTTCCTCCCGACTCACCCTGTATAAGCCTAACTAATAAATTCGTAACACTACTTTGTCAGATAAATATATTTGAGCATACTATAATATTTTTTAGAACTACCACAACTAATTCACTATTTATAAACGCCGAAGCTTTAAAATCTTAAGGTATATCTGTAGGCTACTCGCAATATTGAAGTTCCGAGATATATTGACCAGAAGTATATTGAATTTGGCTACGGTGAATTGCCCCCCATAAATTGTTCTGTTCACTTACATTATCTATTTATGTTCATTACAGCATTTCTCCTGACCATACTTTGTCAGTGCCGGCTTGTTGCCTTTATACGAGGTACATTTCATATAAGCTGTATATTGAAATAAGGTAATTTAATAAATCCTAACAAAATGAAATAGGTACTGATATTTGAGCCTTAGAAAGATAAACTCTCTTAACAATTTGAACATAAGTTTAAATGCCGAAGTCACTTAAAATCGACATAAAATCAGTTCCCACCCTTATTTTTTAAAAATGCAAGAAAATATACTTATCTTTTTAACTTGGGACAGCTAAGGTTTAAATCATAAAAATAACATGTCTTGCCAGTGAAGTAATCATCGTTATTTAATATTTAATAAATAACACTATTAAAAGTCAAACAACGGATTTTCAAAACCTAACAAGACAAACAACAATTAACAAATACTATATTTTGGCACCTGCCTTCTTTAATTTTAGTTTTTGTAACATTAATTTAGTATTTAATTATTTGACATAAAAATACAGGGTGTCCTGATAAGGCGTCCTACGGCAATGTCTCGAGAACCCTTTATCGCAATATTTCGGAAAAAATATTTAATGTAAAACCAGCCTTGAGAAAATGCTGAAAATTATTTTCAAGTTTCTAATTCCACCTCTAGAGGGCGTAAAACTAAAAACAAAATTGAAAACATGGATTATTTAAAAATATGCCATATGATCTTAAGATAAAATATTGGTATAATTAATATTTTTTCCGTTTTCCCGTTTCTCTTAAACGGGTTGTCAAACGTCTAAACATTTTTTTATTAAAATGCCATCTTTCGGAATATCTTCTGGCATATTGTCTTGCAGCAATAGAGGTATTTTAAAAATTTTCAAAATAAACGGCGACCATACTGTATTCCTCGGTGATAGAATAAGACATAATTTAATTACTTACTACTTAATAACGATTATCAACGCTACTACTAATATATAATCCTTAATTTAATTACTTACTACTTAATAACGATTATCAACACTACCACTAATAATAATAACGATGAACTGCGATAAACAAGAACTAAATTTAAAATTATCAGGTTTGACTTGTTGCACTTGTCATTTTTGACGTCCCTTTTTTCTGTGATTTTTGACGTCCCGGCACTCTTGATAAAAACGCCGCGTTGTTTATCTGACAGCTTAAAATAGAAAATGATACGAGTAATGCAGTTTTCCGGCAATAAGTCGAGAATTAATTAAGATACCGAAATGCGGTTTTTACTAGTTTCTTTAATTTTTTATGCTTTTTTTAATGGGCTTATAAAAATAATACCATTGTATTTAAAAATTCATAACTTTTACACAAATCAGTCCCTAGGAATAAAAAAAATAATAATAAACCAAAATTTTGTCTTAAGCCCTGGTAAAAGCTTTTTCAAATGAGACCTAGTTTATCAAAATCGGTTAAGCCGAAAAAAAGTTATAAATTTTTTTTCAAATGTACATTTGCTCCTCCTCCTTCCTATATTTGACAGGTTAGGGACAACGCTTGAAAAAAAAAGTTTCCTTATTTTGCATAGTTTGTGAGAAAACTATCCACGACATAAGTCAATATGGCATATTTTTCAATAATCCGTATTTTCAATTTTGTTAGTTTTACGTCCTCTGGCGGTGGAACTGGAAACTTTAAAATAATATTCAGCATTTTCTCGAGGCTGGTTTTACTATAAATATGTTTTTCCGAAAGCTACCGATGAGGGTTCTCGAGATATCGCCGGAGGACGACCTTATTACGACACCCTGTATATTGGTGAAAGTATTTTAATGCGAAAAATAAAAACGATTTTTTAGACGTAGAAAGTAAAAGTAAATTCACCACAAACACTTTTTGAAGGTTGCTGTTTTGTCTCCCCCTGTAATCAAAAACAAGGATCCGCCATTTCTAGGGTATGTTGGATAAAGAAAGGCAGATTACTAGCTTTTATTTTTAATTAATTAATAAATTATTTGAAATTTATTGTACAGACAACTTAAACAACATAAAAACTGTAGGCCACGGCTGAACTAAAAAAGGAAACATCTGAAACATGCATAGTTGTAGGTTTAAATCCTATGCAAGCCAAGAACAATATTTCAGGTTCAAATTTCAAAAACGACATTTTATCA
>JAHBCN010013405.1:0-24601 GCA_019359885.1 Listronotus oregonensis | reverse complement strand
AGAAAAAATAGTAAATTATAAACTATAACAACTAGTGTGTTATTTGATAGTTTACCTTCCTAAATTGGCACAAATAATGACTCTGATAACTAGCAGCTATTGAATAAAATAAAATAATGGTGAAGCCCTAAAACAATTTAAATTTATAAAATTAAATGCTTGTTTAAAATTTGTATACATTTTTTTTGCTTATTTTAGACAGTTTTTAATTGTTCCAAATTCATATCCCTGCAAGAAAACATATAAATGAACTCGTGCAAATAAAATAACGCCATAAAAACGGCGATGCACACTCGGTAGTCGTCTATAGTTTTATAGTTACTTTATACTGACCATTCTTCGTTTTTATAATTTACGAACAAAAATATGACTTTCTGAGACACAAGTATCGTAAACAATCCCCTAATGTGAGCCGGATGGCATGGAATTTATCTGCATTTTATTTTAATGTGTTAAATTTTATTACTAACTTTTATAATGATCTCGGTTTAATAAGCCTTTTATGTCCCAGAACTGGCTACAAATTATCTGACTGGTCTGGGTGTTGGGTACATAATTTTTTATTACCTTAGCTAGCTGCAGTTGTTTATTGAGGTCGAAGATGTTTTTTGGCATCGTCGTCATTGGCGGGTGTATTATATTAACATCATTTAACAAAACACCTTCTTCACGCTGGGTGTTTTAAGTGCCTGTATTTTACCATAAAAAAATAGGATTTCGGAAAAAATAAGAAAGTTCATTCATTTATCAAAATTATGGAGCATTTCCCTGTGGAAGAAGAAACTTAAAATTTGGTATGTAAGTAAAACAACACAAATAAAAGAAACTTCTATTTTTACTCGGAATCCCCCGAAACAGGGGCGGAAAAACGTATGGGGAGTATTTTGGAAGGTTTTAATCTGATTGAACCAAAATTTCTGAGGAATTTTCTGAAAACTTTTTATTTACTAAAACAAAAAAATACGATATTTTACCTACCAGACCCCAAAACCAGGCGCGTTTTTTTTTTTTTTCATTTACTAAACTCATTAAACCCCAAAAAAATAGAAAGGGTCCTCCAAAAACACTCATGAAAAATAAAAGCATACGCAGATAAGTTGGTCATACGTCCACAAAAATTTGGCGATTTGGGGTCCCCCCTGGGATAATAGAAAGGTGGTGTGCTGATCACGCCCTCAACTCGAAAAGACAGAGATGGTTCTCTTCAAAAGGAAAAGCTTTTCTACAGAGTTGAAATACCTTGGGGAACCTTTGATAGTAAGCTAACATGAAACTCCCACTTGGATAAAAGGATCAAAAAAGCATACATATGTTATGAGTTATAAGCAGTGTCGCCAAACCATAAACAGATCCTGAGGACTGTGACCTATGGATGTATACAGCCATCAGACTACGGTGCTGTGCAAAGGAAGGTACGGAATGTGAAATTTATTTAGATCTCTTAAGTTTAAATAAATAGGTATGGGTGAGTTGGAAAATGTGTCAAACTGAGCTCACAGGCATAACCGTAGAGGCAAAAAAAAATAAACAGTGGGAACATCACTGATAAAATCGTGCTTATCGATACAGATTGCTGACAGACACTACTAGCCCTAAGAAGACCACGCTACACCTCGGGTCTGGTACTAGAATGTCACCGTGCCCTTGTCACCGTGTCCATGCTTCCAGCAGGAATGTGGTCACCCTCTGCTGGACCAAAGGACACGCTCACTCTAAAGGCAACCGCATTGCTGACTCATTGGCCAGGAAGGCTGCCGGGACTAAACCATTTGAACTCGAACCTTTCGTAGGTCTGACAGGCTCTGCGATGAGAAACCTAATCAAAAGACACTCTCATCAGCAGTTTACAAGACGATGAAATGAAATAGTAAACTGAAACTTTTCTAGGGAGTTACTGAAATATCCTGACAGAGATACAGCTAAATATTACTTGACAAAGCCTAGGGCGAGCCTTCGTCTAATCACCGGCGTTCTTACTGGACAATGTCAACTGCGAAAGCACCTCTTTAGAATGGGTATAATTGACACACCTCTGTGTAGAGGTTGTGAACAGGAAGACGAGACGGTGGAGCACATCTTTTGTGACTGCCCTGCACTCTTGTCCAGGAGATGATCCATGCTGGGCTAGTATTGGTTTTCTTGACCGACGACAGGAGATTCCCTCGGCGACGTTGTCACCTACTTTAAATCAGTAAGGGGGGTAAGGTAAATTGTTTGTGGAAGCCATGGCCGTCCTTCTCTAGGCATAATGAACCACGCAAAATAAAACGAAATACTAGTTATGTCAGTTTTACCGCAACTGGCTTTGGAAACAGACGAAATCTGATACGTAAACAATCTGTATTTATATACATTATTTGGTACTGGCTCTTTTATACGGACTTGTGAGATTATAAAATTGACCTAGGAACTCGTTCCTAGGAATTTGTGTGTATTTTGCTTTGTTTGAAATATATGGATAATACCCAATTGTCCATTTTATGAACTAAATGTCCAGATCCTGAAGTGGAAGCAGATAGTGTAATAATATTTCATTTCACCATTTGGACAATATTTTTGTTCAGTTCATGTAATGGATATACCATTTTTCCACTTGGTAAAACAAGACGGTATTACAGGTATTACATCTGGACACAAAAATATCCAGTCCCTGTACTATATATTTGGCATTTATTTATTTACTGTAATACAATGCAGCAACTAAAGTACTTGCCTGGTTAGTTGTGATTAGTTTTCCGTGTAATGCTGATCAAGAAGCGTATAAACATTATCTTTAATATTAAACATTTTTGCTTTAGTAGCTCAATATAATGTTCATGCCAATCAAAACACCGACGAATGATTGTTTCACTAAGTGGACAAATGCTAAATATACAGTACAGGAACTGGATGATTTTTGTGTCCATATTATGTAATATAGTCTCGCTTCTCTAAGTGGAAAAATTACATATTCATTTCATGAATTGGACATAAAAATTGTCCAGATAGTAAAATAAAATATTATTAGACTATCTGATTCCACTTCACGAACTGGACATCCAGTTTACGAAATGGACAACTACGCCAAGTGGGTGCGACATATCAATATTTACCGATATTTGTTTCTAAGATTTAAACAAAACAAACTTTAAAACAAAAGGTAGGTAAGTAACAACAATTAGGAACGAAATTCGTTTCTCGAATATTGATCGGTTCTACACTCTCAAAAATGTCGAATAGAAAATGTCGAAAATGACATTCGAGAATCGAAATTTTCAACGCGACACTAGTCCGAGCAGTCAAGCATTTTACCTCGAATTTTTTATATATGCACCGATTTATTTGAAAATTTGACAGATGATAGATGGATGGTCGAAAAGCAAAATCTATATGGTGCCGATGTGCGCAATGACCCCTGGGGTGGATGCCACCCCTTCTCTGGGGTGGGCAATTTTTTACCCAAAATACCCCCAGAAATTGATAGATGAGCAAATTTGAAGTAAAAAATGTCATATCAAGTAGTGATGAGCGAGACCGGTCTTGGTCTTGCCGTCTTGGTCTTGGTCTTGCAGCAAGACCAAGACCAAGACCAATACCGAGGTGTGCAAGACTACGCAAGACCAAGACCGACCTGCAAGACTCTTGCACTTCTGCAACTTTTTTTTAATATTGTAATATTTTATTGTTATATTCAAAATACAGAGGTATTTCATACAGACATGACAAAAACTGTGTCAAGAACTGCCAAATAAGGCGATTATTTAATGAGTAAAAGTTTCTTAAATAATATAATAATTAAATCGCTTTGTTCTTTTAGTTCTATAGTTCTTTAATAACGATAACGAGTAAATTTAATAACATGTTTCAAAAATAATGAGATGGTGACTCAATGGTCTGACAAAGCATGACATCTCCGAAATCGTTTACGACAGAAAAAAACTAGGGGTACAAAAGTTATGGAAGCTGAAAATTACTTTCATATTTTTAATGTTTTTTTAAATTAGCTATCAAGTGATGCCACTTACAGGGTGGGTCAAAAATCTCCAAAATCCAGAAATATATTATTTTTGTTTCACACTGTAAGAAGTAGCACCATTAGATTACTTCCTAAAATTAAGATAATGTGAAAGTAATGGATTGATAAAAAGTATATTTGCCATGTGATAAAGAAATACTTTTTATATAAATGGATTAAAAAAATCATTTCCGGTTTAGACCGAAAAGTCAAAACCAAAAATAATATTTAAAAACCATCTACGTCGACATTGTCCCTATATAACAACAATTTTCAGCACAATATACTGGGTGGCGACTTTTCCAAAATTGATTTTTTGCCATAATTTTTTTTATTTTAGGGGAAAAGCTAAAAATAAAAAAGTTTTCTTGAGTGGCACATTCTTCGGAAAATTCTGAAATGGAAAATAATTTTACATTTTATGCCCTTTTTGTCTATAATTTTTGTATGTTTAGTTTTTCACTATATTGGACGATTTCGAAGATATCGAGCTTTGTCACACTATTGAGCCCCCTTGTATCTACAGATTGTATTTCTACAAACTTTGTACGGCAAATGTTTAACCAATTTAAAGGTAAAAAGTTCATATAAACTGAAAAGTTTTTTAAATAACTTTTTTATTTAATCAGAAACCAATGTTTACACATCAGAATTATTTTCACATAAATTTCACATCTGGTTAAAATAAGTCTTTTTTTTCTGCTCACACAGTACACAGTTTTGAATTTTATCTGCTTCTTCAAAGAAAATTTATATAATTCTTATTCCTAAAATGTTTCTATATGCCACTAAATGTATAAAAGAAGGTTGTGCATTAATTTAACCAAAAATAGACCATATAAGGGGTGGATTTACGCAAAGGCTGGTAGGCTGAAGCCTAGGGCGGCAAAATATTATGGGCGGCAAATTTACAATTAATTTTTAGAAAAATGTAATTGTAAATTAATTTTTTTTTAATATTTGGCAAATAGATAAAAAAATCCTGAAAATTGTTTGTTTTAAAGAATTGTTATTTAATTTCCTGTTTCACTTTTGTTAAATTTGTTTAAAATTTTTTTATAAGAATTACTAGTGTAGATTACATTCAAAAAATATTGACATAGGGCGGCAAAAATGTATTAGCCTATGGGCGAAAAAAAGTTAAATCCGGTCCTGGCGCTATAAATAAATAAACCACTTCATAAATAAAATATGCTTTTTAATCAAATATTTAAATCGTTTAAGATTAAAATTGGTATATTTTAAAAAGTTTTAAAGCAAAAATATAGTCCCCATCTTTATTAATATTTAAGTATTAAAAATATATATTTTATTCAAGATTACTTAGTTTAAATTATTACTACAAAAAAAGCAAGACCAGCAAGACTCTTGCAGCAAGACCAAGACCAAGACCAAGACCGGGTGGTGCAAGACCAAGACCAAGACCAAGACCTTCTTTTGGCTTGCAAGACCAAGACCAAGACCAGGCTTGCAAGACCAAGACCAAGACTAGCCCGGTCTTGGTCTTGGTCTTGTTTTGCTCATCACTAATGTCAAGTTATTGCGCCAGATCAATAGTTTTTGAATTATTCGCAATTGAAAAGTGCGATTTTTTGTTAAATAAACCTCATTTTTTAATTGTTTTTTACGAATAACTCTGTAATTATGCGTTTTATCGAAAAAAATGTAATGAATAAAAATGAAGGTTATACAAAAACAAAAAATTGAGCTATTTATGAAGATCTTAAAGATCTTCCTAAGACAAGTTATAGCTGCTTGAAGATTTTTCATTTTACGTAATTAAGTACTTAACCTTAAAAGAACTACCTGAAAATTTACATTTTTCAACAAAAAGTCATAGAATATTTTTTAAAGAGCATAAAAGAAGACCTTTAAAATGAGCACCGATAAAAGTCTTTTTAACTAAAATTTCACTGAGATATGGTATAAAATAGATAAAACTAAAAAAAAATCACCAAATAAAAACTAATGTCATTTCATTGAAAATCAAAATTAAACTTATTCCTTGCACCAATTACTCTATTTGTATGTTATTTATAACATCTAAAAGTTTATTGATTGGAGATGCACAGTTTTGAAAAATGAGCTTAAAATTATATGTTTTTTTTTGTGATTTTTCAAAAAAATTTCTTTTTCTCATTTTAACACCAAAACCATAAGAGATGCGAAAAAACTAAAGAATAGCAAAATGTAGCATTTTTTTGACGATAATTTTTTTTTGTGGCATAAATATTGACGGAGTTATAACCGATTTAAACTTTCACTATAGTGCGAGGACTGCTTTTCCGCAGCACTTTGACCCTTTACCTATAAAATATGAAGGGTCTCAAGCCCTTCTAACATACATAGGCTTGTAGCCCTGAAAATTACCTCTAAAATATTTTTTTGTAGGATGTGATAGCTTTAAAATTAACAGGTACAAAAAAGTTAGATAAGCAGATAATGCATTTTTATTCATGAAGAATGTACAGGGTGTCCAGTTTTCGTGTGTTTTCATATATAGCTCCTTACTATAAAAAGATAGAAAGATGGGGTTTGCAGCTTGCTGTCCTATTTTTTTTATGAAACTCTCATTGCCGCAAACGAAATTTTCATAGCCCCCTTAGTTTCTGACATACGGGGCGATTTGAAAATTTGTCATTTTTGACAAATCCCCTGTATCTCGATTATTTGGTAACTTTTCAATAAAAAGTGAAAATGGATTGTTATAGAGTTATTTACGTAGAATTTAGTGGCGTAGGTAGTTTTCTAAAGTTTTGTTTTTTGAGTTACGACCCAAACATGTTTTTTTAAATGGGACACCCTATATATTATTTTTTATCTTATTCCCCCTTTCACAGGCTTTCAAAAATATATAATAGTCCATATTTATTTCTTTTAAAGAAGGAAAATTTTAACATTTTTTGTAAAATTTATCATTTTTCGTATAGAAGGCTATGCCCGCAAATCAAACAAAATTAACAACGTCATTTTTATTATAACAACTCTATATTAATACATAATAACTAAGCAACATTAAAAGAAAATAACATATTAATTTATTTTTATTTAATCCATTTAATAAAGTAATTGGCCTACCCTGCAAAAGCCTAAACGCTTGATGTGTAGCTTCTCGAAGTTGATCAATATTGTGGTATTGTCACATATATATATATATATATATATATATATCTGATTTGTCATATACCCCCATAAAAAAAAATCCAACGCAGAAAGATCTGGGGATCTTGGGGGCCACCTGACAGGTCCATTCGTACCAATCCATTTATCTGGAAATGTTGTTTCTAAATATTCTCTCACTATTGGAGCATTGTGACTCGAATATCTTGCTGGTAATAAATATTATTTAAATCGGCCAAAGGAACATCCTCTAATATTTCCATTAGTGCATCTCGCATTATTTCTAGGTGTCTATTTCCGGTTAGCGTTTCCTTCATAGATAAAATACTTAATTTTAGTGCCAAAAATGAAGCATGACACGCTAAATCCAAACCGACCTAGATTCTCGGAAATATTACATATTGGTTCGTTGGGACCAGTACCTTAAGTTGTTTCGGTTTTAGAATACCAGAACTGGTAAAATAAGTCTCGTCTGACCACACCACCTTTCTTTCAAAATTTGCATTTTCCTGAAACATTTGTAGGTACTATTTGCAAAACATTATCCTACATTTTGCATCACCGAGAAGCAAATGATGGACAAGATGGTATTTGTATGGTTTAAATTATGTTTTAGTATTAACTGAGTTTTTGATTTTTAACCCCAACCATATCATATATTTTTCTGCATGATATGGATGGTTGTACCGCGACCCAGAAGCCAAAACATTTATTTCATTTCTTCCTTGTTTTTCCTTGTTGTAAAATTAGGCCTTAGTTTTTAAAAGATCCGTGTTCAATGAGATTGGCTTTGATTTTATGAAATATTCTTTTATCAGGTTGATGTCTTTCTGGATACCTACGAAATAATTAGATATGTAACAAAAAGCTAGACAATAATAATGATTAAAACTTTTATATTTATTATGAATATTAATGTTACATATCAATTTTTTTTGTTAATGTGAATATTAGCAATGTCAAAAATCTATTCATATCATCAGATATGCTCATTATAATAAAAAAACATCCTATAATATCATTGTTGAGAAGGCTACTTCTTAACCTATAGGTATATAATATTCTATTAAACCTTACCGATTAAAATAAAGCTCCGAGGCTGCGTTGGCATCTTCATTAGCTGGGATAAAACAAACATACATATCGTGTTTTTTTCATAATTCTCATATCTATTATTTTGTGCCATGTGGAACAATTTTTTACAAAAATAATAAAATAACCTCCCACATAACAAAACCCAAATCAAACAAATAACAGTAATATTTCACATCAATAACAATCCATAATGGCGCATTTACAGAATTTTGTTTTTTGTCATGGCTATCCGTGATTGACCATCGGAAAATGATAAATTTTACAAAAATGTTAAAATTTTCCTTTTTAAAAAAGTAAATATGGACTATTATATATTTTTGAAAGGCCTGTGAAAGGGGGAATAAGATAAAAAAAATAATATATAGGGTGTCCCATTTAAAAAAACATACCTACGCCACTGAATTCTACGTAAAAAAACTCTATAACAATCCATTTTCACTTTATTGAAAAGTTACCAAATAATCGAGATACGGGGACCGTCAAAAATGACAATTTTCAAAATCGCCCTGTATGTCAGAAACTAAGGGGGCTATGAAAATTTCGTTTGCGGCAATGAAAAGTTTCATTAAAAAATAAAATTAAGCCGCAAACCCCATCTTTCTATCTTTTATAGTAAGGGAGCTGGTATATGAAAACACACGAAAACTGGACACCCTGTACAATGAAATATTGAATGTCTTTGAATAAAATTTTTAATTTTTGCAAAGGGGTGGTTTTAAGGGTTAATAGGGTGTAGACAATTAAAAATTACTTCGTGTTCAGAGAATAAACTTTAGAATTAGAACCAACAAAATTTAAAATCAAAGCATCAGTAGTCATTAAATAATATTTTTTTATTTTATTTTTATCAAAGGGGTGGTTCTTAAGGGTTGCTACGGTGTAAACAATTAAAAATTACTTCAAGAAGAGATAATAAATTGTAATACTAAAATTACACAAAACCTAAAAATTGGCAGTCATTAGAAATTTTTTTATTTCATTTTCTGCAAAGGGGTAATTTTTAGGGGCTGAAAAGTGGTAACTAATAATTTTATTAAAATGCTATTAATTTTTTTCAGTAAAACTGTAATGTTACTAATCGTTAAAATATTTTTTTCTATATTATTTTTATCAACAGGGTAGCTTTTAAAGATTCTTAACGGTTGATATTTTAAAATACACCAATTTTATATTGTAAAATACGTTAGAATATTTATCCTACATAAATAAAAGACATTTGAATCGAAAAAAAAAAACGAAAAACCTATAAAATCAATTTTATCGATAAGGGGTGGTTTTTCTTGTAAAAATATTACATACCATGCGACCATATAGATTCTGATATGGAGAATGAATAAAGCTTAATTCCCAATTTTCAAGAAAATCGGTGCATATATAAAAAATTCGGAGGTATGACACTATTTTCAGCTTGACTGCCTGGACTAGTATTTCAGATTGAAGAATAGATCGCCCGTATCTGGAAGGAAGACTAGGTTTCTGTAAAAATATAAGGAAAGCGAAAGTCAAAGTAAGGATCCTATATCCTTATTGTAATAAGTTTGTCACTGTTTCTAAAGAGATAGAGAAAAGGAACGTCAAAAAATTTGCTTACAGAATCAGGTCCCAAGTCTATTTAAAATTTAAGATAATAGTTGTTGAAGCCAAGCACAAACAAACGAATTAACTCCCGAAAATAATAATTAAACACAGCGTTTTGCGAGAAGTAAGTGTGTAGTTTGTTCACCCACGTATCTTAAATTAAACCAACTACCGAATCTGTGACACGTGTAAGCAATTAATTCGTACGGGATTCACAAAGTCGGTTAATTAACTGAAATGGAATGGCTGTTTATTTCGAATATTTCTGGTCCTCCACGACGCGGTTCTTCGTAATTAAAACATTCCTGAATAATGTACTATTTGCGGAATTAGACGATATTACTTTCAGTTTAATATACAGAGTTGCATCTAAGTATGTAGTTTCAATACTCAAATGTACGAGGTTATCCCAAGAAGTTTAAAGGTGTATGGAAGCCCAATACTGTAGAACAAAATTGTTCAGGCGTGCAGGGCAGCGGGCATAGGGGTTTGGCCCCGCGGAATTTGCGCAATGAATAGTAGGTCAGTTCCGGATTTCCATAATTCTTTGTTACTATCTATAAAATCAAATGTCAAATTCCAACATTTACTGTTTTTTTTTTATTTTTTGCATAAAATTGTTGGTTATTAAAGGATACTACCATAGAATATTTAAAATTATTGTGTAATATTAGATTTTATATCATCTGGTATAATACGAAAAGAATAGATGGCACCACTTTACTGCCTTCTATTTAAATGGTCGATATTTTTGGGGGTTTTGTATTTTTACCAAAAATCTTTGTAATAAATAAAAACACGATTTTTTAAAATAAATTTCAAACATTGTATGATAGTATTATGGACTTATCACCAATTTTGTGATAAAAGAAGGGCAAGATAGTGTAAATGAGTTTAATCTAATCCTAAGATTCTGGTTGTACAATAAAAAGTGAAAATTTTTATAACTGCTTTTTTAGGCATATACTTTTCACTAATAACAAACATTCAAGAGACAGAATAACAGTGGTTAAAAATGTTTAGTAACCTTTGGTACCTGAGTATCCATTGTAACAGTATTCGTTAAATATTATGTGTGTACAGTATGTCGAGCTTAAAAAGTTGATAATGCAAGGTTAAGAAAAAATCTAATTTATTTTTGAACAAATGGTATTGTCTCGAAAGTTGCCTCCTCTCCGATTTTGATCAAATTTGGTATACAGGGGTTTTTTGGGGCGCTGATTACAAATCTGAAAAAATATATTTTCGGCAACGTTTCGTTTCCGAGATCTTCATTATCAAAGTGGAAAATTAAACTAACCTCATTTTCACTATATTCTTCCTTCTTTTTGTACACAATTCTTTATTTTTAACTAAAGTGGCACACGATATTTTTTAAACACCTTTTAAAAGCTTGTATTTTTATTTATTTTACATCTTTTTTCAATTAAATTGCGAACTTTTAAGTTCAAAGGCAGCAGCCATATTTGATTAAAAAATGAAAAGGTGTAAAATTAACATAAAAAAAGTTTTTAAAAAGTGTTTGTAAATTTGTATGCCAATTTAGCGTAAAAATCAAGAATTTTGTGCAAAAAGAGGAGAATAGTAATAAGGTTAGTTTGATTTTCAATTTTGATGATGAATATCTCGAAAACGAAACATTGCCGATTTTTTTTTAGATTTGTAATCACGCTCCAAAAACTACTCAAAATTGTACTTCCTTTCATTCAATTAGAGACCTGTATATATTAAAATTTGCCTGGTCTGCCCAGTAATCAATAATTTTGATCCTTTAAAAGAGTGTACTAAATTATTAAATGAAAGAAAAGTACCTAAATGTAAACCCTATTTCTTTTTAATAATCCACAGAAATACACAAACATTGTGGAAATCATCTAAAAGATAGTTAAGATTGCCTTACTTTTCTCACTAATATTTCCTATGAAATTTTCATTTTCTATTATTCATAATTGATATATTATTATTTATTTGGTTACCTAACGTTACGTCTTATAAGAAGTACCTAATTTAAATATAAAAAATACTTACCTAAAGTTAAAAAGACGGGTATGTTACCCTTGGATTTGCAAGACAAAACCATACAACCTCTAGTCATTTTGTTACGATATTATAAGTAACAAGCAATAAACACAAAATTATAGTCACAATTTTTTTAACAATCCAAAAGACGCTACTCCGGCTCTCATAAAATTATAATGTGTTTGCTAACTTCACACTGATTTATCAATGTGTAAGTAGGAAACACATTAAATTATTTCGTGGAATTTTGTTATTGCGCAAAATCGGCGGGGCCAACTCTGACAGTTATTTTCATACTGGGCTGGACATTTTTTGAACGAATGGGCCATAGCATTGGGCTTCCATACACCTTTAAACTTCCTTGGGTTATCCAACACGGACGACTCTACCTCTGTACTAGCGCAGGAGATGAGGCATTTTGGCTAGGAATTTTTTTGTCCTGCATGGATTTACTTGAAATTTTTACAAATGGTAGGGAATAGCCCAAGGATCAACGTTTATGTCATGCCGAGGTGTGCTTTTATCCTGGGGGTGGTTGTCACCCCATCTTGGGGGTGAATTTTTTTTACATTTTATCTACAGATATCGATAAAGAAAGTAATTTTAAGTAAAAAATCTTTTATAAATTTTTTTTCGTAAAACTAATATTTTTCGAGTTAATCGCGATTGACAGTAAAAGTTTTTCGACGAAAAATCGACGTTTTTAGTGGGGTTTTCAGGAATAACTCTAAAAATATGCATTTTATCAAAAAAAACTGTAAGTAGCAAAATTGTAGCTTATAAAAACCGAGAAAAATGTTTTTTATAATTTGTCTCACAATCAATACAGACCGAGCTACGGCTTGTTAATGGTTAGCTTTTGTTCGTCAAATGTTAAATTTGAAAGATAAGTGAAATAGCGGGAAAAGTTTGCATTTTTCAAGAAAAATATAAGGTCTTTTTTAAAGTATATAAGAACCTTCCTTTTAAAAACAAAAAAGGGTTTTTAGCATGAAAATTGAGCGAGTTATGATAAAAATAGGCTCGGTCCCTACTTTTTTCTACGAAAAGATTATTAAAAACAACCCCTTAATTCCCCTCTTAATTAAAATAGATCTGTACCCTTCTGCGATTGTTTTTATATATGTTTTTTAATACATTCCAGAAGTTTAACCAAATTATAATGCTTAATTTTAGAAAATTGGAGTTTAGAGGAAAAACGATTTTCCGCAATTTCGTAAAAATAGCCATTTTCTTCAAAATAACTCCAACAATACTGGAGTTACGAAAAAAATGCTGGGGTACGGAATTGTAGCTTTTTTAATAACAAATAATTTTTATTACATATATTTTTCTACAATCAATAATTGGCCAGATATGACTCTTTAAAGCCTCTATTTACGAGTGAGCACCACCTTATTCTAGCCCCTTAAACTCATCCCATTTTAAAACTAAGGGATTAAAAAGGATTTAATTTACATAGCCTTGTAGCTCTTAAAAAACCCTACAAAATTATTTTTAATCAAACTTTCTATCATTAAAACTAAAGGAGCTATGCAATTCTACTTTCTTTTCCTATTTATATCTATTATATTGGTTTATAAGAATTGCAATGTTGTAAGGGGTGGTTTTTAAGGATTAAAAATTTGCAAAAGAATAAAATTGGTAATATTTCAGACAGTAATATTCTCAATTAATAAATCTGTTAAGCTATTAATTTTTTGGAGATAAATCTTTTTCTTTATTAAGCTATAATAAATGTAGATTTATAAGGGTCGAAAAGTTGCGAAATGAAATTAGTACATATTTTAAGCAACAGCATTCTAAAATTAAATCACTATGGTAAATTAATAATTTTTTTATGGTAAATATTTTTTTAAAATTGTATTCTAAAGCATAAAACAATCATTAATCAACTAATCCAAACCAAATTTCACCCATCTTAAAGGTTTAAAATGTTATTCCATAAGTTTTGACAGTTAGGGTAGTTTTCACCCTTAAAAAAACAAACAGCGCACATCACCATGAAATAAATTTAAAGTCGAGGGTTAGACGCGCCTAATTCCAAATTTTTATACAAATCGATGCAGGACACAAAAATTGCGAGATTTTGCAATTTTTTAGCTTCATTTCCGGGACAATAATTATTTATCATCAAATTGTATTAATCTGTCAAAAATTTTTTTTGTAAATCTCATAAGGGGTGGTTATTTAAAGGTTAAGTTATGGTAGTTAAATATTTATTATACCGTAAACTGTTAAAATATTTTTTTTTTACAATAAAAGCGTTATTAAATAATTTTAAAATGAAAAAAATTTTTTTGGAATTTCGTTATTAAGGGTGATTTTTAAGGGTTGAAACGTTAAAATATAATGTTAGACATAACTCACAACATGAAAATAGATTCATTCTACATACTTAGCTATGATTTTAATTTACACAAGGTCTATTTCTATGGTTTTTTAATTTTTTAGAGTAAGGGGTGGTTTTTACCCCTTACAAATAAAAAGCACACCCTAAGCATATATAAACTTTGATCTAGAGGGTAAAAGCAACTTAATTCCAAATTTTCATAAAAATTGAAACTGAACAAAAAAATCCGGAGATCAAACAGCTTTTTTCTCCCCATCCACTGTACTATACCGGGTGTCCGAATAAGAAACGACACCGGCTGTATCTTGAAAACTATTTATCGCACAGCGTGGGGAAATAGTTATTTTCCTAACAAGTGCGAAAAGTGATACATTTCCGAATCGCGACTGCCGTTGCCCGAACGACGCGAAGCGGAGTTCGGGCAAGCAGTCAAGTGCGAAAAAGTCACTTTGCGCAAGCGATAGGAACAACATTTTTCCTACGAGCGTCAGATAATACCAATATTATAGCAATGATTATTTTTTAAATCATATTTAATCTGAAAGAACTACTACAACATATTTATAAATGGGAATTATTTGTTGATAACATTTACAACAAAAGAACAGTTATTAGCATATTGTAAATTAATTGCAGAACCTGTAATTTATTTAGCGGGTGGCTTATGGAAGCGCTTATTGTACGGCTTGATGAAAGTTGACTTAGCTCAGGGAGTTGTTAATGGTCAATATTTTATTCGACTTATCCTTTTTCTGATTTGTGGATTCATCAATGTAGCTCTCAGCTACAGCCGTTGATTTCCAGCCCCCAAGTCGCTTGACATTGGTAATTCCCTTCTCCAGAATCCGCTAACATAGTCGCAGAGGATCGACGAAAACTATGTCCAGTGTAGTCTTCTGGATTTTTAATTTTAGGTATGCAGCAATTTCTGAAGTAGCCTATTGAATTTATTCCCACATATTGCGTACTGCATGCTCCTTGTTTATACTGGACAAAAAAACGTCTGTGTGGGGTATGTGGTTTTCGCAAATTTGCATATTTACGGTACAATTGCAGATAAAGTCCGTTATTTGTTTCATCGGACACTACAAAGATTCTGGAAGTGTTATTTTTACTGTCAGGAATTTTCACCACTATCAAATTTTCATTATCCTGTATGTCATCAATCATTATTTTTGTAAGTTCATCTCTCCTACAAGCACCGGCTAATCCAAAAATTGTAGCAACTTTTATTAGAAGGTAAATATTATCAGGTGCTTCTTTCATGAATCTTGAAACTTCTTCTTTGCCGAAAGTTTTTGATTTTTTTGGCCGGTATCCCACATTTTGGTGTTTAAGTAGTGATGTTAGCTTGAAATATGAACTTAAATCAAGGTTCCTTTTCACTTTGAGGACACATTTTAACATGGAGTACTTACTCCATAAAGTTTAGTCGATATGTTTTTTGCAAATCCGCAAAATAAGCCAAGAACACTTCTTCTTTAATACTTTTTGTCCCCTTGCTGGAGCACCAGTTTTCGAAATGACTATATTGATTCTCCTATTTTTCACGAGATTTTGCTGGTAATAAATTCAAACTTACGGTATTTGCTGCATCCAGGATAGAATCTGGTAGCTCCTCATCGGAACTACTCATTTTAAATAATTATTTTTTTGGATTTTTATTTTTTTAAAAAAAGATACTATGACGCCTTTTTATTAAAAATGCTTGTTTGTATTGAAATTCATTTGTGCAATTGCTTGTTCATATGGAAACGAAGAAAAAATCTGACATGTGTTAAAATCACTAAGATTACCTATTGTTGCTTGACTTGTCATAATCATTCATTATTATTATTATACAGGGTAATTAAAAAAATGTTTTTTTTGTGTTTTATTTGAAATATTGAAAATTACGAAGTATCAAACAAAAAAGAGAATAAACTAAAACTTGCAATGGCTTCGTATATTGCATGAAATAGCCTACAATTACTAAAATACATATAAATCTTGCTTACCTGTAAGATTTTAGAGCAGTTTTACTACGGCGTGCAGAAAAGTTCACTTATCCGCACGCTGTGCGGAAAAGTGCAACTTTGCGCACTCAAATGCGTGCGGAAAAGGGGACTTTTCCGCACGCTCGTAGGAAAATACTTTTATTAAAAGTAATCAGGAGAAATAGCTGGAAATTATTTTTAAGTTTCTAAAACTACCGCGAGATGGCGCAACCGCAACTGTAAATTAAAAAACCAAATGAAAAGCCAACCAAATCAATCATCCCAATAAATAAATTAGATATATGTGTATAAATAAATATAAAGCTAACGTCTGTATATCCTAATAAAAGATCGTAACGACCACCCACATTATCAAAAAACCATTTAGTCGATTTCTTTAAATTTTTAAATTATTTGTCTCGTTTAGAATGGTAGAAATGACCACAGGAAATAATAAATCTTATATTAGTCACCTTAAATGTTTCCCATATTATTATTTACAAATCTTGCTGCAATAGCTTTTATTTTGATGATTAATTTGTTAGTTGTATGCTCTTGCTAATTGCATTTAAATTACGGGTATTCCAAAAAAATGGAATTCTTGGGTGTGGCTGAGACGACTACATGTTTCACTCTTACTAGGGATGATCACATTCGCTGTAAGCCAAGACACAACTGACGAAGAATTACCGAGAGAAAAAATTAAAATTTTATAAATCCAAAGGAGCTTTTCAAAAACTACTTCACGCTGAATTTCACCATTTTTGATCCCCTCTCTTTCTTGGTCACACCGCGTTACACTCTTTGCAATCCCCCTAAAAATATTACGTCACAAAAGCTGGATTCTTTTCCTATAAAAAGGCTCTTTTGACCTAATAATAAAAGAAACAAAAATAAAGACACCGGTTGCGTCCAACCACACTACTCGTACCGGTGCCGAAACAAACATAAGTAAATATGATTAGTTGTATTAAGCTATTGTAACGACAATGTATACATCAAAATACTTACATATGTACACACTTAATACAAATGACTTTCTGTCATAACAAAAAAATAAAATTGAAAACACAAGAAAAAAAATAATAAGAAAGAATTGTTTTATGAACTGCGAACATCCCGTTTTTAGACCCCCCCTTCGTCCCCTTTTGTCACATCTTGTCACACTAAGCGTTACTCCCCCTTTGTTATGCGAACGTATTTTATGAACGTCCCCAAAGTGAGATTTAAACGACTCTGGCGCCATCTAACAGACTAATTCTAATGCAACCAGTAAATCCTATTTATACGAAAAAAATGTTAAATTTTTTTATCAATGTTAAAAAGTATTGATGATATTTAAAACACGCAAAACAGACACATCTTGACAAAAGAAAAATGGCTACATATTAGTTGACGGGTTGGTGAATATCATACACTCTTTTAAGCCCCTAAAATCATTTGTTAGCTAACGTCTCCTACTCCTCCACGCCAAATTTTATTATCACAGGTTAAGTAGTTTTCGAGACAAATGCATCACTGACCATGCCAATTGTCCTACTGCCATTCTTTTGCCTAGCGAGCGCCGATCGCACTCTCTCGAAGCTCTTTCCCTCTCCGCGACTCCCTTTCCCTTTCGCGACGGCGGTAGCGTCGTCCTTTCCACGCGCCAATCCTAGAGCTCTCATCTGATGCGCTACGTCATCACAAGTTCAAGCAGCGCTCGTAGACTTTGTTTCGCTATTGTTAGATTGTCAGAGGAGTTTCAATAATTGAATGAGTCTGTCGAGGTATGCTTTTAGATTTTAGTAAAGCGGTGTTGTCACAATAATATGGGAAATTTAACAATAAAAAATAGATTTTATTATATTATAAAGATTTGAAAAGGAATGTTAGCGTACTCATAGCTATAGAAAAATAGCATTCATGTTTTGTTTCTGCAACAAAAGTTATTATGAAAATATAGTAAAATGCACCCCACGCTTTCTTACTGCAATAAAATTATTTTGTTAATAACCTAATTTTTATTTTAATCTTATTTCAAATTAGACATAATTGATTATTTGACTTTCTATCACTGTAACTCTTTATGCTTAAAAATTATTCTCTACTTTTTAGTTCGGTTTGCTATGAAAGCGTGTCTTTTAATTTTTTAAACTATCACTTATTTTCTTATTTTTTAGTTCCAAAACAACATCAAAAGTAATCCCAATCAAAAGCCATGATTTTAGTATTTTATGTTATATTTATCAATAAATCTTTTATGGCCAACGGATCATAACAAAAGTCCAAATGGAAAAGGAAACAACATGAAGGTCATTAAAAAAACCCTTTTTCCAAAAATAATTCTTTTGTTGCCAGTAGCTTGGATTCTTTTAGAAATAGTTTTTTTTTTCTATTTTGGCCTTGGCGAATGCGCAAGTATTGTCATTTTAAGAAAGTGTTATTTTATTTTATTTTTATTCTGATTATCCTAGGACAGGGGTCTCCAAACTTTCCAGCCTTAGGGCCATACTGATTACTCCAGTAGGTTCCGAGGGCCAAAACCATATTATCATTGTTGCCGGTGGTAAGAAGTGAAAAAGTCCACTGATGAAAAAAAGTCCGAAAAAAAGTACACAACGTTTAAAAAGGGTGCAAATCGGACTAAAAAAAGTCCGCAAACGGCAACACTGCATATTATTAATTTTCCTGTCATTATCTGTAATTTCTAGATTAGTCGTAGGTACGAGCCATGAGGAGTAACGTGACACGACATCTGGTGGACACAAGCGGAAATAGGTAGTACTTCTATCGCTAACAGATAGCGCTAATAGCACGTACAGAATAATCTCGTTGGTTGAGAAAGTTTGGTGTCTTCCACTCACTTCTAGATGGCAGTAATTGGAATATAAATAAGAAGGCTAGTGGCGCAACCACAAGTCAGTTCCTATGAAAATGTTGTTAAATAAAATATTGCATACCTCCTTAAAACGTGTTTGTGCGTGTTTAAGTTTAAGACATCTTTATAACAGTATTTTGATTTGAATTTGCTTTTGTGTTGAATTATAGTAGGGAAAAAAAAGAAAGCAAAAATTGATAGTGAATGCAGAAAATTCAAAGATCAGTGGAACATTCAGTATTTGTAATTGAGTCCAGTAACAAGGCGCTATGTTTGATTTGCAATGAAAGCATAGCCGGTTCTAAAAGAATATAACATTAAACGTCATTATGAAACAAAACATTTTCAAAATTATAAAAATATACAGGAAGTTTGCGGACAGAAAAATTCGAAGCTATGCAGCGCGGATTGAAATCGCGGCATTCTTCATTTACAAAACTCAAAACTGAACAAGAGGCTGCAATGTGCCGGCTTTGTGTGGCTCTTGAAATTGCAAAACGTGGAAAACCATTCACAGTAGCCAAAGAAATTGCCCTGAAAAGGTAAATTTATTAAAAACTGTCGGGCAAAACCTGTGGCTCGAAGGGTAGAAAACATCCTAAAATATATCCTCTCATGTTCGAAAAAAATGGACATTTTAGTGGTTTTCTTTGGCCTTGGATGAGTCAACGGATGTTTTCAGATACTGCTCAGGTGTTGATTTATATTCGAGGAGTAGATAAAAAAGTATGAAGTGCACGAAGAACTTCTTAATATGTTTTGTATTCATGGCACAACTACTGGTACAGATATTTTTAAGGGTTGTGGCCATTAATAAAAAGAACCTTCGATGGAAAAACTTGAAATGTATTACAACTAATGGAGGCAAAAACATGAGTGGGAAAATAAAGGAGTGTTGCTCTTGTGCCAAAGGCTGTAGAAAATGAGGTGGTTCAAAACCATTAGTCTTACATTGTATCTTCATCAACAGTCTTTGTGCGGAAAATGTTTGGAAATGTCTGACGTTCTGAAACCAGTCATATCAACTGTTAATTTTATTAGATCTTTTGGGCTGAATCACCGAAAAAATTTATTGAAGAGATTGGAGAAACGACTTACCTTATCATACTGCCGTACGCTGGCTTAGTTGTGGGAAAGTCCTTAGCGCTTTTTTAACTTCGACAGTGATCGGGTGAATGAAAAGCATCGCCCTCTTCTGAATTACAAAACAAACGTGGAAGTTAGCATTCTATGTTGATTTGACAAAACATGGAACGAACTGAATTTGGGATTGCAAGGAGAAAACCGTCTTTCCTGATTTATACACTAATATCAAATCATTCGGAAAAAATTGAGACTGTTTAATCAAACTACGAAGTAAATGTTTTTCACATTTTAAAACATGTGAAATATTCAGCCACACTACTGAGACTGAGTTTCCTATCGATTTTGCAATCGAAACTTTGAGTGGTTTGAAGATAAATTTTGATTCTCGTTTCTCGGACTTTGATGCCATTGCGAATCAAATTAAGATTTTTCAGAATCCTTTTGATACTGAATTGAAACCTAGCCCTGGGAAATTCAAATGGAAATGATTGATCTACAATGCAGTGATATAATTAAGAAAAATATCAAAACTCATCTTTGTTGGAATTTTATAAGAAATCTTCCACTGACACAATTTGATAATTTGCATAAATTTGCTCGTGGTCTGTTTTCTGTTTTTGGTACTACTTATTTGTGTGAGAAAACCTTCTCCAAAATGAAGTACACAAAAAATGTTTACAGATCGAAATTAACTGATGAGCATCTTAAATCTCTTTTAATAATTGGTACAAGTAAAATTAGTCCAAACTACAAACTATTGTCAGTGGAAAAAAAATCTCATTATATTTCTATGTCATTATGTTTGTTATAAGTTATGGATTATTTAAAATGTATAAAATGTTAGTTGGATTCATTTCAATAATTTGTTAGTTATTATATACTGAAGTTAAATTTTCTGCATATTATACATGTCTTTACTCATTACAATTCTGTGTTTCTTTGTCCAACTTATCACAAAAACAATAACAATAAGCCTACAAGAATGTTATGAGTTAGCGGAGTTAGCCCATGACCATATCAATGTAGATGTCATATTAATAATTATTCAACATAAAATTAGAATACTTCAGTAAACTAAATAAAATTTTGGCTATAAAAATTATTTGTTCTCTAAAAGGAGTTTTCAAGTATGCTAGCTCTCCGCGGGCCGAACAAAATCTGTCCGCGGGCCGGATGTGGCCCTAGTTTGGAGACCCCTGTCCTAGGATATTAGAACGAAGTTATGAATTAATTGTATTGTCATCGGCTCTTGACCACTATACAAATTTTCAAGATAATCTTTGGTCTTGAAATTGGTGAAAATTAAGTTTAAAGATTTCGTTACGGTAAAAACAATATTCTGCAACAAAATTTTAAACAATTCCAAATTAAAATTTCTTCCACAAAATGGTTATTTTTACATTTTACCCCTAGACAGCCACTTCTAAGAAAAACTCACTTCACCCTTCAGTGCACAAAGCCTCATGCAACACGTGCAAGTTTTTTCCCGATTAATTATTAACAATGTTATTTGTAACGCTTTTCTCCGTATTCATTTTTGTAATTCCCAGTTGACGTTGCCTTTAATTAGCTCAATAAATTGACTTTTAAAATGTTTTATTGATTCCATTAAATGTACATATTTAAATACATAAAGTTTTAATGGAGATTGTCAGGGAAACAGCGGAGGAAAGTATATAAACACAAAAGACTAGCCGGTTCTTGAACTGAATAGGTATATTTGATTATATTATTCTTTAAAACCGCATTCTAAAGCTTATCTCTAAGCAAGGTTAGAAAACATCATTAAAAAAAACAAAATGAAAAAATTTTATTAAAAAAAATAAAAATGTCATGATTTTTTAAAAACCAGTTTTTTAGAGTCAATGAGTGACTTAGTAAGTCAGTCGTAAAATTGGCGATTTTCAAAATGGAATATCTCAGAAACCACTGGACATAGCTTTCTAATTTCTGTCAGGCAATTTGAATACCTATATAGATTTACATACCAAATCTCATGCCTTTACGTGAAACGATAACGAAGTTATGATGGGGAGGGGTGAAACATGCTAAGGTGCCATTCATTAATAGGCCTTTTAGGGATAGGCTCAGAGGCGGCAATATGAAAGATTCGGGCACTTTTTATAAATATGGCTGTGCAACAAGCATTATTACCTCTAATACAGGGTGGCCGGCCATATTTTGACCCATTTTAATCAGAAAACTTTGGAACAAAAAGGTATCAAGATCGGTTTGCAGATGCACTTATATTTCTTTAAAGTTTTTCTCGTACCTTCCGATTTTATTGTGACTTTTCCTTACTCAAAAACAAAATGGCCGATTTTCCATTATAGGACAACTATGTTATTTTAAATGGAACATCCTGTATATGTTTCTATATTTTCAAAATTTAATTTTTCCCCTTTAAAAAAATATAACACAAGCTATGGTTATCTCAAAAAACAACGTATTTATTGCCTTCGAAAAATTGACTGCATGTCGACCAACAATATTATTTAACAATTAAAATTTGCTTCATATGTTACAAAAAAAAGGTCCCAAAGGTTTGGTTATTCACAAAATAATAGTTACAATAAGGTTACATTACTTTTTAAAAACTACGTAAATGTTGAAAATGCCTTCCGCCGACTTGACGTACTTATTTAAATTCGAAAAAAACTTATTAAAACTATTGACTAAAAATTCTTCAGAAAAATTTTCTATTAAAGTTTCGGATATTAATTTTTAATTGCTCTAAATTTTGGGGAAGTGGACTATAACACCTCTCTTTCACATATGGCCACAGAAAAATCTGGAAAGTCAAATCTGGTGGGGTGGCGGAAATGGGCCTCCTCTTCCAATCCACCGTTTCCAAAAACGTTGGTCAGTGAATCCTTGGTAATGTTAGCATAATGTGGTGTAGCCCCATCTTGTTGAAAATAGACGAAATTCATAGATTTTCTTCTTGCAATTGGGGATAAAAAAATATTTCCAGCATATCAACGTAAGTCCAAGGGGGTTACAGTTGGTTCATGAAAAAAATGGCCCATAAATTTTTTGCTTTGACATACCACACCAGACTGTGACTTTTGGCGAATCCTAACGTGTTCGTTATATTGTCGAGGATTTTCTGTTGCCCAAAACCTGCAGTTATGCTTATTTACTTTTCCATTGGGGTGAAATGTGGCTTCGTCTGTTATTAGTCTATCCAAAAAATGTATATTGTTCCTTACTAAATTTTGAATTCTCTTGGAAAATTCCATCCTTTGTAAAATCAGTTTCTTTTTTTTTCTTGTAACATTTGAATTTTGTATTTTAATTTAAGTTCTTTTTCCATGATTTCTTGTACTGTAGTTTTAGGAATATGGACTGAACTTGAATTTTCTTGTTGACAATGTTGGATCTTCCTGAGTTATCTCCAGAATTTGTAACGTTTTATTTAGAAATTCTCATTGTTTACTAATTTCTTTTTACGGGCTAAAGATCCTGCTCCAGAATTTTCTGTACCAGATTTTAATTGAATTTTTTGTGGGTGGAGCTTTATTAAACATGTTTCTAAATCTTCGCTGGGTTTCTTTTACTGATTTGGTTTCGGCAAACATAATAACACATTTTCCTTTTTCGCTTAACGAGGACATTTTGCGCTTCCTAAATTTAAAAAAACTTGTCAAAAATGACCAACAATGGCTGACAATGAGGCTTGTTGCTGTTATGGAAACGAGAAACTTTGTTTCCACAGGCGACTTTTCAAAAAACCTTTTAAAATAATATTCCTATTCGACATACAGTCAATTCTTTGGAGGTCAATAAATGCGTTATTTTTTAAATAACCATAGCTTGTGTTACATTTTTAAAGGGGAAAGATTAAATTTTAAAAATATTGAAACATATACAGGGTGTTCCAATTAAAATAACAAAGTTGTCCTATATCGGAAAATCGGCCATTTTGTTTTTGAGCTAATGGAATGTCACATAAAAATGGTAAAGATCGAGAATAAACTTTAAAGAAATATAAGTATATTTGCGAAAACCGCATCTTGATATCTTTATTTGTTCAAAAATTATTGCGATCAAAAAAGGGTCAAAATATGGACGGCCACCCTGTATAAAAACCATCTACGTCGACATTTACCTATATGACAGTTCAAGAATTTCGCTAATATACGGGGGGGGATTTTTTTTAAATTAATTTTTTTTTATAATTTTTCTATTTTAGGTTAAAAGCTAAAAATAAGGAAGTTTTCTTAGTGTGGTGGATTTTTTTTGGAAAATTTGAAATAGAAAATAATTTTACATTTTACGCCCTTTTTTCTATAATTTTTGTGTATTCAGTTTTTTAAGTATATTTGCGAAAACCGCATCTTGATATCTTTATTTGTTCAAAAGTTATTCGCGATCAAAATGGGTCAAAATATTGACGGCCACCCTGTATTAGAGCAATTAAATAAAAAATTGATAAATTGTGCTTCATTAGTGCATTTTACAGTAGAAGCCCACAATTGTGTTCAGTTAGGACGATGATTGAAGTGTCATGGTCATCC
>JAHBCN010013404.1:0-24642 GCA_019359885.1 Listronotus oregonensis | reverse complement strand
GAAATTTCCCCTTTCTATTCCCCCCAATTTACCGCATTTTGCCGGACATTTTTCATGTTAAGATATTTCTTCTTTCTTTCCTCCATAGCTAAAACACCCTTGAAATAGCCTCAGGTAATGTTTGGTGTATATTTATTTGACTGTACTATAATTGTTAAGAGCTGTTAATAAATAATTTTGTATACGTTAATAATAGTCATAAATAAAAAAAAAATCATTTTTAACAGACCTCAAAATTATCAGATAAACTTAAATGATATCTTAAGGGGACTTAACCGAAAACTACATAAAAAACGTTGTGCCAAGCTACCAATAAAAACTTTTATTTCATCCTGTCTGGTAGACTACTGATTACATCATGAATTTGAGTCCGGTAGGTCGGTCATTACAGTATCAGTAAGTGTCGATAAGTAACACTTACCGGACTGTTTTATTTTTATAAATCAAATTAGACATTAAAAAATATACCAACATGACTTGATTCTTTCACTTGTTGCCTGTTGCCACAGGGAAAAAGTAATGCGATTTAGAATATAATGTAATTTTTTGATTTTTTTAATCATTTTATGATACAGAACGGGCTTACAGTATAAAATTAATTACATAACGATACAGGTCCGGCAGTACTTGTTACAGTCAGAGCTGTCGCAATTACTTTTAAAGTAATTCAATTACAATTACCAATTACTCTTCTAAGTAGTAGTAAATTACGATAACCAATTACTAGCATGTTTGTTGAAGGTAATTCAATTATAAATAAAAACTAAAAGTAATTGAATATTTTAGCAACTACTCTATTTAAATTACCACATATATTAAACACGATACAGTAAACAAATAAAATATTTATACTAATATGCATCATACGCGCACGTCACACTATTTAAACTGCTTTCTCGGAAAGTTCAAGATTAAATTACCTTAAAATAAAAAAATAAAAAATATCCTACCTCAAACATCATCCGGCGTTCGCTGGATTCAAAGCGGCACGCCCTGTTTTAAGATGCCCTTTTTGGCTGGCCAAAATTCCAGCAGTTTTTTAATAAAAAAAAAGTAATTGAATTTTTCGTAGTAATTCAATTATTTATTAGGCAATTAAATTAATTTTAAGTGATTAATTACTTTATAAGTAATCAAATTACTTTCCAAGTAATTAAATTACTTGTGATTCGTGAAAATCAATTACGAATTACGATTACATTATCCTATTAATTTATAATCCAAACGCAATTACATTAAATTAAATTAAAGTACTGCAATTACTAAGGAGTAATTAAATATGATTTTTTAATTATTTTAATTTAATTACCGACAGCTCTAGTTACAGTTACTCGTTTAGACATTCTTGACTCGGCTCCTAGCGTCGCCTCGTCCATAATGTCAATAACAAGTAACCTACCGAACTTATAACGTAAATTACTATTTTGTAGCGAAATAGTGCTTCAAGGAAAGTATTAACTAAACATTTTGTGACTGCAGTATGACTGATTTATAAAAAATAAAGAAAAAAGATTTTAAAACTAATAATACAACACTAGTGCATTATTTTTAACTTTATCTATATTTAACAGACTTAAAACCAGATCTCTAAAAAGAAACGCTATAAAGTATAAAATACGAAAAGTGCCATTAAAGAACAGTAGTTTTATCGGTTTTTAATCGCCCACTACTGCTAATAAACTAATAATGTTGTCAAATTACTTTAAATAAAATTTTACAAAATTGCAAGAAACGGATGCCACTTATTATTGTACCGGCACTGTTCATGTTTTGTCGAAAAAAACCAACGAAAAAAGTAAAACTGTCTCGCGCTGATCTTGGTTCGCATATGGGCATCGTCCAGCTGCTGGCCACTTCTTATACAAAGTGATTTGCTGTCACCAAAGAAGGTGATGCGTCCTCAAGGTCGAACTGGTCGTGGGTGAAGAAAACTGGTTGTTACCTGACCAATGGCCCATGGATTTACATGGAAATTGAAATAGTTTTAAATGCCGTCAAATATTTAAATTATTTAAATTTGATACTGTTACAGTGAAACGCTTTATTATTACTGATAAAGCTGTATGAGCTTTTTATTATTCTATTTAGTGATCTCGTTTTTCTAGTAAAAAAGAATTACATAAATTGTGGAAGATCTATAGTTTTGATGATAGCTTGATGATTGGTTTCTTTAGTAAACGAAAACTTTTCTTACGAACTTTTTTATCCAGCTGAGCACAAAAGGTTACAATAATAATCTGGTTTTATTGTTTTATTAACTTGGACATAATTTATTAAAAAAAACTTTTTATATCAAAAAAAACCGGATGATAACGATTTCTTGGCCGGCTTTAGGGTCCTAACCCGCTTTGAAGCTAAAGTACTGTACACCCCTCTTTAGCCTTTTAATTTGCTTCAAGATCATGGTGGATCCACGTCTTATTCATAGCAATGAAAAGATGCATGAAATCATTTTTATCCTTTTTAAATCGCTCTAAATGTTGCTGCGAAAGTCGCATTTGTTTGAGTTTTGTTCCATTGTTAGCTAATGCGTTACCTATTGTCCATATAGTTTCCTTAAAACCAAAACTTTAGCCAAAATATTCCCCACATTACCTAATGCAATCTCTGAGGATTTTACTTGATCTCTTTTGATTTCTGGTGTTTCTAAATTTTTTGGACGTATGTTGACATAATCTTCTTTTAGTGCTGCCTCTCAGTGAAGGTTGGCGACCACCAATTTGAATGATTCTCTGTCCCTAGCAACGTTAAACAATTTCCCTGGCCTTATGCCTGTCCATTCTCTTCTTTTTTAAACAATATTTTTTCTTACTACCGACACTCCTTCCATCTACTCTTTTTAGTATGATTGTTTGTAGCATTGCATATTTGTTATTTCTCCTTTTAATTATTATCAACTTTCTTCCTTTACCACTTTTTGGTAGGACTTCCTCATTTGTAATTCTAGCTGTCAATAGAATTTTTATTCTTGTGTCCATCCACATTTCAAAAGCCTCTATTTTTTTATAGATTGAACTTTGAGGGTCCAAGTTTTTTCCAAAAATCTTAGCTCTATTTCCAAACATAAATTTTAAGCACTGAAAATTGACTTATATTTAAGAACTTTCTTTCTCACCAATTCTTTTCTGATTTTTATTTCTTTGATTGTATTTTAGATCTGACTTGGTATAAACTGCTAAAATTATTATATTAAGACAAAAAAAAGTAAGAAAAAATAGATTTTAAATACATTTCTAGAAGGCTTGAAAGGATATCTTCAGTCTACCAATGTGTCGCAGACGCTGGCGTATTTTTATGGGAAAAAAATTTAAAATCTTATTAAGAAGAGACAATTAAAAAAATTAATTAGATTTAATATAAAAATTATTGAAGAAAAGTTCTGAATTCTAACAGACATATTTATTGTGAGTAGAGGTTAATAAAAAATGGTTACAGTAAACAGATTAACCGAACTCAGTCCATTTTTACAAAAAAACTATTTTATTTGAATGTTTGTCAACATCATGTTTTTTCTAAACAACATAAAAGAAATCATTTTTATTTTTGTAACGCATATATTAAAAAAGGTATATAAAGCATACTTAAGGTTATGTGTTTTTTGCAATAATGTTAACAATTGTTATATTTTTAATGTCCGACTGGTATATTATTTGACAAATAATAATATTATGTCAAAGTCAGTTAAATACGAAATATTACCCTAGGGCGTTATTAAAAAAAATAACGCCCTAGGGCCTACAAATTTACCAATAAATAAACAATAAATTATCTTTATTTAAGCATTTATTACGAAAATACAAACATACTTACACAATATACTTATTATAATAAAAAAAAAATATTTAAAGTAAAACGTACAATTTTCAAACTGACCGGAAAATTCCACATTTCCATACCCCACCGCAGTTGCTGTGTTACTTGAAGTAATATTTTTCCCAACTACAAGGGAAGCATTAGCCAATTTGGAGTTTTCACTATCATCCACGTACCCTCGTGCTACCGAAGAACTTTTCCAGCCTCCTAACTTCATTAAGCTCTCGGAACTACCTCCCGCATCGGAATGAATTGTTGCCGCTGTACGTCTTAAACAATGACCTGTGTACGCCTTGCATCAGGTAAACCCAAATATGTAGCAATCTTAAAGGGTATATTTCCAAATGTATTTTTACCCACAGGCTGCACAGTACATCGTTCATCATGATAGCACAAAAAAAGCCTATCAATAGGTGCACTTTTAGGTCGCAAAGACACATAGTCCCGAATTAACTTTGTTGCGCACATTTCACTCTCATCAATAACCAAAAAGCTCCTTGCTTGCCCATTTTTACTTTGTGGAATGTCAATAAATATATGCTGACCCATATCCCGCACATCGGAAAACTTCATTCTCACAAGCTCTTCTACAAGCTCCGAATACACCTATCATTAACGCAACTTTATCTGCCAAATATTTTTCAGTCGGCGCTTCTTTCAAAAAAGTTATAACTTGTTCTCGAGTCAAAACCTTCGACTTTTTAGGCTGATAATTTCTCCCAAGTTGCTTTAGGAACTGTTGCAGAGAAATCAACCTTTCATTACTTCCTATCTTCTTATGAACTATTAATTCTTTACGTAACATTGAAAACTTTGTCCAAAGGGAATTTGGAGAATATGACTCTGAGAAATCTTGAAAATAAGCCATCAAAACGGTTTCGTCCACACGGTCCACGCAGTGTTCCCTCAGCCAGGCCTCAAAATGGAAATATTCTTTCTCGTAAACCCGCCTAGTTTTTTCTGGCACAAGTACAGGCTCAGCTTTAGCAGCTTTCACTAAAATGTCTTGGGGGAGATGGGTATTTTCCAGGGCTTCGGACATTTTTATGCCTCATTCGCAAAATTATTTTTTATGTGCTGTCTTATTGACAAATAACTTACAATCATGGTTACCACAATTACGTTTCGACAATTTTTTCAGGTAAGTACTTGATTTGGTTTAAACTAATACATTCAAAATTCATTTATTTTTTTCTCATATAAAGAATATTTAGTCGGACATTAAACATTGAAGGCACAATAAGGATAATAACGCTTTCGGTCAAACACACCATCGACCTCAAGCGTTATTATCCTTATAATACCCTTGATCCCTTAATAACTATTACAAATGTCCTAAAACATGTCATGTTTTTATTAGTTATCAATTTTTAATAGCTATTTATGTATCAAGGTTGGTTTCTGAAGGCTAAATGCCCTGAAGATTTCGACCTGATGGGCATTATAGTCCAGTAAAGCCGTGGTGCATACAATGCTTTATGTTTTAACCAAAAAAGAGTTTTTCAATGACTAAATACATTATTTATTCGCAATATCAAAAATAAGTTGCACCTGTACCTGTATACGTAAGTAGATAATGACTGGTGTTAAGTTTGACTTTGATGTTTCTGTCAGTTAGTCAGTTGGCATTTTTTATTTAACGATTTGCTCAAAATGGAAGAAATTCCACAAAATATAAGAGAAAAGGCCATAAAAGCGACCGAAAATCTTTTGCCAGTTAAATCAAGGCGGGAGTATGGCATATTTGGTATTTGGAAAGATGCGAACGCAATTCTTCAAATAACCGAAAACGTTTTAATGGCATATTTCCAGGAACTGGTAAGTTATTGATTTTATTTTAATACATATGTTTAACAAACTTTATTATTTTTAGTCGGAAAAATACAGTCCGAACTCTCTCTGGACCAAGTATTCCACCCAAAGGTCTACGTTGATGGTCTATGAAAATATAGACATTTCGCAATACCATCGTCTCATATCTTTTTTAAAAGTTAAGTCGAAAGGATACGTCCCGAAGAAGTCCAAAGTTTTGGAAGGAGAACAAATATTAAAATTTATTAAGAAGGCTCCTGATGATATCTACTTGGTACACAAAGTCATATTGGTAATGGGTGTTTTTGGAGGTTTAAGACGAGATGAGTTGGTCAAAATGACCATTGATGACATTGAAGATAGAGGAACAGTCTTGGTTATAAAGGTACCAGAAACTAAAACTTCAACTTCAAAAAGTTTTACTATCATTGAAGAAGATTTAGGCGCTTTAAATTTAATAAAAAAGTACACAACATTAAGACCAGCTGGAATAAAGGAGCGAAGATTCTTTCTTACCTATAGAAAGGGTCGATGTACAGTACAACCCATTGGAAAAAATACCATAGGAAGCGTCCCAACATTGATCGCAAAATTTTTAAAACTGGATAATGCAGAACTTTACACCGGCCACTGTTTGCGTCGCACATCGTCAACTTTACTTGTTGAGGCAGGTGCTTCGTTTGAAACGCTAAAACAACATGGGAAATGGAAAAGCTCTTCAGTAGCTGAAGGATATATAGAAGAAAGTATTTCATCCAAAAACAAAGTAGCCAAAATGATTGCCAATTCAGTTAATTCCGAGGTTAATCCGTATCGACTATTGAAAATTCTTTAATGGACTGTTCTTCTATACAAAATAGCGTTAGTGCTACCACCGCTGCTACCATCACAAAAAACACCGACCATTCTATAGTGGGATCAGCTACATTTTCCGGAACATTTCAAAATTGTAATTTTTATTTTGGAAATAAAGTTTAATTTTTAGTATTGTTTAAAGAAAAAATTATTTTTTGTATAAACTTGATCTTTATTGTGAGAGAAATAAAATTGGATAAGCAATAAAATTTCCATATTAGCGCATTAGGGCATTATAAGCGGGCATTATCATAATGCCCGCTTATAATGCCCTAGGTGTGATAGCAGGTATTATTGCTATCATAACATATTCCGTTTCTAAGGTATTATAGATCAATAATAGATAGGTAAAACATAAAAGATATTATTTTTGACAGTTTTAATATTATTTCCAAAAGTCATATTTTACCCTTTCTACTAATTGGTGACACAGTGACGATCAAATTAAACTCTTAATAAAAATGTGTAATGCCATATATGAAAAATATAATTCATCTACATAAAATATAACCAACAACAAAACCAGTTTGTTCTTTGAATTATTTTCACTGTTTATCGACTGAAATAAGAACTGAAAAGAAGCGGGTTGCCATATCAGGCAGGTGACGGACACTCGGTAGTCTGTAATCAGCGGTGGCGGCAGAAATCGGTTGCAAAAAGCTGGAAATATAAAAATAAACGAAAAGCTCGTCGATCGAGACGCGGAGAGCTTTCGCTGGACAGAACAGAGCTTTCAGCAGATACTGGGTATTGTTGAAGGGCAAGAGTCAACTGCGCCGAACTTTAGAAAATAGACAAAAGAAATAGTGATATTTTCTACACCCGCCAGTATGCAAGACATATAATAATTATGTACGTCAATTAATTAGAAATCCTTTGGTCATTTTTTAAAGGACAAATAGCTACCAAATATCGATCGCAATCAAATAACTAAGTGAAACTAAGAGTAGTAGAAGTTTGTCGATCTTTTAGAAGTGTTATATTTTCAATATAATAGGTTGTTCAGAAAGTTTGCTCGTTTCCTTAAGAGATGGCGATATTAGATAAGTCATCTTATTTTTCTAAAAATAGTTGTACTTTTTTATGAAAATGACTGAAATCTCTAGTTGATCTGTCAACTCCTTTATATTTACGGCCGTCCAAGTCTGACGGGTCCAGTATTTTTTATAATAAGAAAAAATTAATATCATCCAGTTAAAAAATTGTTATTTTCAAAAAGTGTAGCACCACAACAGACTTATGAACCATTGATTAATGTAGATAACAACTTGTTACTTTTAATTAGAACACTGAAGAGGTTGCTGAGTTAAAACGTGGTCGTACAAATCTTGAAGAAAATCCTCGTAAAACTTCCAAACAGTGCCCTCAGAGTTGAAATCGTATAGTGATGAGCAAAGCAAGACCAAGACCAAGACCGAGCTAGTATATAAAATTACAATACTGAGTACTCTGAGGGTAGAAAAAAAACTTTTAATTTCAACCAGATGTGAAATTTCCATGAAAATTATTCTGATATGTAAACAATGGTTTCTAATTAAAAAAAAGGTATTTAGGAAGCTTTTCAGTTCAAATAAACTTTCTATGTTCAAATTAGTCAAACATTTGCCGTACAAAGTTTGTACAAATACTTTATAAACATTTTGCATATACAAGGTGGCTCGATAGTGCGACAAAGATCGATATATCCGAAACCGTTCATAATGCTAACTGAATATACAAAAATTATAGAAAAAAGGGCGTAAAATGTAAAATTATTTTCTATTTCAGAATTTTCCAAAAAATCCACTACCACTCAAGAAAACTTCCTTATTTTTAGCTTTTAACCTAAAGTAGAAAAATTATAGCAAAAAATTCATTAAAAAAATCGTTCCCCGTATATTATGCTGGAAATTCTTGAACTGTCATATAGGTACAATGTCGACGTAGATGGTTTTTTTTATATCATTTTCGGTTTTGACAAAATGACGTCATCATTATACTTTTGGCATTGTTTTGACTTTTCCGTCTAAACCGGAAGTGAAATTTAAAATTGTAAAAAATTAAAAAAGTATTCCTACATAAAATGACAAATATATTTTTTATTAAACCATCACTTTTACATTTATATCTTAGTTTAAAGGAGCAATCTAATGATGCCACTTCTTACAGTGTGGCACAAAAATAATGTTTTCCTGGATTTTGGAAATTTTTGATCCAGTAAATGGCATCCCTAGATACCTAATTAAAAAAAAAAATTAGGAATAGGTAAGTAATTTTCAGCTTCTATAACTTTTGTACTCTTAGTTTTTCTCTGTCGTAAACGGTTTTGGAGATATCGAGCTTTGTCGGACCATTGAGTCACAATCTTATTATTTTTGAAACATGTTACTGAATCTACTAGTTATCGTTTTTAGATAATTTTATTAAAAAACGAAGTAATCGATTTAATTATTATTTTATTAAAAAAACCTGTTACTCATAAAATAATCGCCTTTTTAGGCAGTTCTCGACACATTTTTTTGTCATGTCTGTATGAAGTACCTCTGTATATTGAATATAAAAACTGAATATTATAGTTAAAAAAAAAGTGACAAAAGTGCAAGAGTCTTGCAGGTCGGTCTTGGTCTTGCGTAGTCTTGCACCCCTCGGTCTTGGTCTTGGTCTTGCATACCCCGGTCTTGGTCTTGGTCTTGCAAGCGAAAAGGCAGTCTTGGTCTTGGTCTTGGTCTTGCTGCAAGACCAAGACCAAGACCGCAAGACCAAGACCGGTCTCGCTCATCACTAAAATCGTAGCAAAAATATTAACGGATTAACGGACAAAGATTAAGTAGAAGAGCAAGGGATCTTCTTAGAGAAAAGCGAAAAAAAAACGCTTAAAAGATACTTTTTTTCAGAAATTCATATCTCCGGTATTTTTCAATATAAAGGGCTAATTTTTTGAGAAATGATAGTCAATAACATATACTGTAGCCGCTAAAAGATAAAAATTGTCGCATAAATACTCTTTATCCAATTGCACTATAAACAAATTATGCCCTTATCTTGCAAGTGCCGTAAATATTAGGCAAATGGTTTGATTCATATTTTTAAGACAGCTTTTTAAAGTTGAGATTCAAAGCTACAAATTGTGTATTTCACATTTTCATATAAAATTGTAGAACATTCTTAACGAACGTCGAGGGGTCGACGTGGTCGACTCAGTACGTCTTGGTCGCGAATTTTCGCTCGGCGCACTAGGTTCACAAGCATTTTTAACAATGTTCTTTAAACTTATATGAAAATGTAAGATATACATTTATAATTTGTAGCTTTTAATCCCAACTTAAAAAAGACGTTTTAAAATTTTAAATCGGACCATTTGCCTAATATTCACGGCACTTGCAAGATAAGGGCCTAATTTGTTTATAGTGCAATTGAATAAAAACTATTAATGCGACAATTTTCATCTTTCAGCAGCTTAAAGTATATGTTATTGACCATTATTTCCCAAAAAATTAGCCCTTAATATTTAAAAATAACCGAGATACGAATTTTTGAAAAAAGGTCTGTTTTAAGCGTTTTCCGGCTTATCTCGGTGAAAAAATAGTCGGATCGGGATTTTTCAAAAACCATTTTGTAGGTTTGTGAATTCTCTTTAAACGGTCCTTTATAAGTTAAGTGATATACCAGTTCTTTTTGTTATATTAAAAAAAAACGAAAAAAAGGCGCAGTCAGGTATCTGTTAACATTAATTACCAAAATAACCTTTTTTTGCTATAATGATTGGACTATATCGATTGGACTTGGGTTTACCACTTCCAAAATAAGAGTCTAAGTAGTGGTATTTAGACTCCGAAGTGAGTTAGAGTTCAAGGAGGAATTTCGTACTTAGATTATCTTTAAACGAGTAAAACAACAATGAACACAGATTATTACTATTACTCTTTTGATCGGCTGAAAGTAAAGATTTTTAAGAAAAACTCTGGTTTTCAGAATGAAAATTTGCCAAAACAACACAGGTCAAAAAAACCATTGCAAAAAGCAGTGAATAAAAGTACAATCTATTGGTACATCCATCTTATTTGCAATACTTGGTTTCCTCTGATTTTTATTTGTTTTAACATCTTGTGTAAAAAACGATTTTTATCGCGTTACGAACTAATAGCAACCGTAAAGGCAAAATTCGACAGATTCACATTTCCAGGATAGAATTCATGAATTAGAAGATCACTGGAATAATTGTATTAAAGTTCATGAAAATAATATATTAAAATTTATTTAAAAATATAAAATCGTGTTTTTTTTTCGAACGACCAAAATTAAACCACCTGATACTATCATATTAAAGGTGTAACTCTTAGCCTTTATTGATAAGCTGAAGCGAATTAAGATTCATTAGGCTTGGTCAAAAGGGCCGCAAGTGAACTTGGGTTATATGCTATTTTAATATGATAAATGGCTTAAAAGAATACACCGCAGAATCTGTTTCAATTTAGTTTAAAAGAATATAATGAAGTATACCAAAAATTTAGCACACTTGGTGACTGGTACACTACATAAGCCATCCTACAGATTGAACAAAAAAAAATGAAATTTATATTACTTATATATAACTCATTATCTTTTTAAATAGGTATAAGAAAGATTTCTTTTTTGGTTTTTGAATTCTTTAAAACTAAAACTCATGCTAAATTATATCAAAAAAGGGAATAAAATACCTCAACGGCTCTACCTGAAATATAAAATAAAAATCAAAGAAATCGACCCTTTTTATTTAAAAATCAACGACTTCGAATTTTTAGAATTCACCATTATTTTTGATTTAAAAACTGGATTATATAGTTGGTTATTAGTAGTATCATAGTACACTTTAATGTGGATAAATGAAATTAATTTGTTTTCTATTACGGTATTTTTATATTTAAAAAATTACTCCTGCAGTTTCGTAGTATAATACCACATTTTTAAACTGAATGACTTAGACTACGAAGTACACCTATTTATATTTTAAATTCTTACATTACCATTACATGATAAATGATGCATTAAAAGAAGTTACTTGAATGAACAAAAGCTAGTTATCGGTGCTAACTCATGTAAATATTTTATTTGAACATGTAGATATAGTTGGATCTGTCTAAGAACGAAAATTCGGTGTTTTTAGAAAAAAAAACATAAAAGGTAGCTAAAAAGATTTGATTTGAACTGGCGGCTGCCTTTGCTTTTTTAAGGACTATTTTTACAAACGAGAACAGTGCGAGAAGCAGCACATTATAAAAAGCAAAGGCGGCCTCCAGTTTAAATCGAACCTTTTTAGCTATTTTAATGTTTTGTTTTTTCTTTTCAAAGAAAACCGAATTTTCATTCTTATACTGATCCAACTGTACTTTAAGTTTATTATTTTATTATTACAAATATTCGAATTATTTTAAATAATCCAGTCATTTATTTAACATTTAATATTTTAATGCTAGGAGAAAGAATTTACACATATTATATAATAATTAAAAAATGCTCATTTTTTACCCCTATAAACAGCCACTTTTATTGAAAATTCTTTCAAAAATATTGTGGTTTTCTAAAACATATAACTGTTTTTGGGTTGCACAAGGAAAAAAATATTTAAAATCTTTGATTTTTTTAGCTAGATGCCTGTATTATTACATACAGTATTTTCGCGAATAGAATTTGAAGATTTAAGAGTGAAAGCATAAAAAAATCACTGAATTTGAAAGTTTTTACTGACTAGGAAAATATGATTTTTAATAAAAACATTCAATTTTGTTATAAAGGTTAGTCAAAAAATACATAAGTGGTATGCTAAGCAAGAGTAAACACACCATATTTTGTAAGTTACGAAAAAAACTTTAAATAAAAGTTGTTTCTTGACAAAATTATTATATATCAAAAATCCTAGGCCATAGTATTTTAAAAATAAGGCGTTTTATATATTACTTTTTTTTAAGATTCAACTAACCTATATCAAACCCCTTGCAGAGAACATTATAGTTTTTAAAATAATAAGAACATTATAGAAATAGTTGCAATTAATAAATAAAAGTTACCATTTAGTACATATTTCTTACTGAAATATTATTTACCGACCATATTTTATAATACAGTATAATGGAGATGGTCGATGTACTGCCGCTACGTCATGGAAGAATTTATTAAGAAATTTGTAAAAATCTCAACTATTGCGACAGTAATCTGCAAGAAAATAAAAAAGTTTTTTGTAAACTCTTAACTTTTTGGACCCAACAAAATATATTAAATTCTCTAAGGACCCAACAAAAAAATTAAAAACAAATCAAAAAATGTATACTATTTCAATTATGAATCCACAGCCACCAAAACTTTATTCCTTGATTAAACTCTATAAGAAAACTCACCTATAAGACTTGTAGTTTCGTTCATAACAGCTCCTACTACTAAATTATCTACAATATTGATAGACATTTTGTTAGAAAAAACTAATTCTTCACCCGTTTGTCCATTAAAAATTCTATACCGCCATTAGAGATGGTAAAAATAAAAGAAAATTTGTCGCACCTAAACATAATTAATCTAGACATGAAAAACGACATAATAGAATCACTCAATGTCTGTCTAAATCAAAATCAGATCAGCAAAGTAGCAAATATACAGAGTTTTTCAATATTCTACACGCCTACACATACAGACAATTAATAACAAAACGGCACATCCCATAGGACACAAGCTTGCGGCATTCCCTAGCATGATTCATAGATTAACAACCATACCTTTTAATGATAACTACCTTTAAAAAGCAATTAACTTTATTAAACACAACTCATAGCAATTCACAACGGCTACAAAAGTTCATAAACAAATGACACTTAGAAACAAAAATTTAACCAAAAAGCTATGCTTGAAAGGTATACTATTGGTAAAAAGAAAAACAACATTAAATTCAAATCTCCTATTTACATCGGTAAACCAACAAAAAAGGGACCTCCGCTTTAAGCAAAACATTACATAAAAGTTGCGTAGCAAACCAGTTATAATCCGGAAAAACATTTAAAACACAACAAAGATAAAAGAAGCAAAGGAAAAAATCAGGGGTATACAAATTAAACTGTGGTACATATCTCAAAGTATATATAGGTCACACAGGTAGAACTTTTAAACAAAGAATTTCAGAGCATAGGAATGGTTTTCTTAAAAATAAAAAAGATTCTGCTTATGCTTTGTATTTAATAGAACATTGCCACACCTTCAATGACAATTATGAAATCTTACATTTAGCTAATAAAGGTAAAAAACTGTCTCTTTTGAAATCTTTGGAAATTGGTAAAATTAAAAACACGCATCATGTTCTGTAAAATCAATTAGATGATCCCAAATATCCCTTGAGCATTTAATGTACTACCTAGAATGTTAACTTTTTAAGTGTTTGTTTCTAAATATTAGTTTAAATTACTAGTCTGAAGAAGCTACAGTGTTCGCGAAACATATGTAACAAGTTGTGAATATAAGTGTAATTTTTAAATAAAGTGTTTATTATTTTATTACATTCGGTGTATTTTCGAAAAACTGATTATTACAATGCTTCCACAACTTCTGCATTGTCTCATAGAAATTATGCTAAACAACAAAAAGTTCAAAAATCACGTTCAGAAGATCTTCAAAGGACTAAACACTGCCATATTTGTGTACTTTATATTAAAAAAAAAACAGAGTAGTCATCCTTTATATTTAATATTATGCGTGAGGTCCAATTTTTCCGCACGCATTTGAGTGTGAAAGTGAACTTTCCGCATACGCGGGTAGTAACCACTTCCTACAATCTTACAGGTAAGCAAGATTTATATGCATTTAGTAAATTGTGAGGCTATTTCAGCGCAATATACGAAGCCATTGCAAGTTTTAGTTAATTTCCTTTTTTGTTTGTTACTTCTGTAATTTTCAATATTTTAATCCAAAACACAAAAAAAAAACATTTTTTTAATTACCCTGTATAATAATAATAAATGATTATGCGTTAAGCAACAATATAATCTATCTCTTGGTGATTTTAACACATGTCGATTTTTTTCTTTCGTTTCATATAAATGAAGCAATTGCACAATGAATTTCAATACAACAAGCATTTTAATGCAGTATATAAGTTTAAGTAGTATCTTTTAATTAAAAATCCGACAAAAAATAATGTATTTAAAATGAGTAGTTCCGATGAGGAGCTACCAGATTCTATCCTGGATGCAGCAAATACCGTAAGTTTGAATTTATTACCAGCAAAATCCGTGAAAAATATGAGAACTGAAGAGAGTCATTGAAAACTGTACTCTAAGCACAAAAGTATTGAAGAAGAAGCACTTTTGGTCTATTTGCGAATTTGCAAAACATATAAACCTTAATACTTTATGGAGTAAGCATCACGTTAAAATGTGTCCTCAAAGTGAAAAGGAACTTGACGAAGTCTGGCATTTCGCTTAACATCATTACCTACACACCAAAACGTGGGATACCGGCCAAAAAATCAAAACTTTCAGCAAAGAAGAAGTTTCAAGATTCTTGTTGAACACCTGATACGAGTTTACCTTCTAATAAAAGTTGTTACAATTTTGGATTAGCGGGTGCTTTGTAGGAGAGATGAACTACAAAAATAAATGATTGATAACAGACAGAATAATGAAAATTTGATAGTGTAAAATCTCTGATGCAGTAAAAATAACACTTCCAGAATCTTTGTAGTGTCCGATGCAACAAATAACGGACTTTATCTGCAAATTGAAACGTAAATACGCAAATTTGCGAAAACTACATACCTCACAATAATGTTTTTGTCCAGTATAAAGGAGCATGCAGTACGCAATGTGTGGGAAGAAATTCAATAGGTAAAATGCCTCAAAAATTGCTGCATACCTAAAATTAAAAAATCCAGAAGAGTACACTGGACATAGTTTTCGTCGATTCTCTGCCACTATGTTAGCGGATTCTGGAGAAGGAATTACCAATGTCAAGCGACTTGGGGGCTGGAAATCAACGGCTGTAGCTGAGAGCTTCATTGATTAATCCACATATCAGAAAGGATATGTCAAATAAAATATTGACCATGAACAACTCCTCCTGAGCTAAGTCAACCTTCATCAAGCCGTACAATAAGCGCTTCCATAAGCCACCCGCTAAATGAAATTACAGGTGCTGCAATTAGTTTACAACATAATAACTGCTCCTTTGTTGTAAATGTTATCAACAAATAATTCCCCATTTATAAATTTGTTGTAGTAGTTCTTTCAGATTAAACCTAATTTAAAAATAATCATTGCTTTAATATTGGTATTTTCTGATGCTCGTAGGAAAAATTTTGTTCCTTTGATTGCTTGTATGCGACTTTTTCCGCAATTTCGGATTGGCTTGCCCGAACTCGCTTCGCATCGTTCGGGCATTACAAATGCGTGCGGAAAAGTATCACTTTGCGCACTTGTTAGGAAAATAACTATTTTCGTTCAATCCTAAATAATACTAAAGAAAATCATTTGAATTTAAACGAAACCAATGACAAAAATGAACATTGCTTTAATGGGACATCTTATTAATTTGTTTGTTTTTAAAAGCGTCTTATTCTTTTTCAATACCTTTTAATAAATAGCATTTTTTATTATTTATTTTTAGTAAGAAAAAACTTACTTTAATTCATACAAAATATTGATTTCCTCTGTTTGGGCATCTTAGATACTGGTAACGTTTTCTAATTCTCAATTTAAATTGCAAGTTTCTTATATGAAATACACTAATTCCGTCGGTACTAAAGGTAAATACGATATTCTTTTTATGAAAGATATCGAAATAAATGACACGCCTTTTAAAACAAACCAATAAAAGATGTGTCCTATTAAGAAAATACTAGTTTTAAGTCATTTGGTTTTTGTATTATTCCTTATCATGTTCTTAAATGTTTTATAGGATAAGGACAAATACAACGTTTAAACCGCCAAACTGTGGCTGTATCAATTTGATGCACATTCTCGTTGTTGCCCCTTCTGAGTTCAGTTGGGATACAAACGGTTGAGAGATATAGATTTTTCCGATTCAAACTCAGATTTTTTTTAAGTGTAAAAGTATGGTACAACAAAATTGTGTTAAACATACTTTCCATTTAATAAGAATAGGTTTATAGAATAAACAAAGCAACACTGCAAGGAACGAAGAGGCTGGTAAGAACGATGTCTGTTTTGCACAACAGAAATATGAATGTAATAATGAGCTGCTTCAAGTCGTAAAAACGAATCGTCGCATGGTTCTGATGAGGATACGCGGCGGTTTTTTAGGCGGTGAGTTGGTTTAAAAATTTTATTTGTTTTATATTATTAATGATCCATGCAGGTAGCGTCATGTGCCTCGTGTATTTATTTATTTTTTAATTACGAAAAAACCAACAAATATGGTCTTGGATTGTACTAACTGGATGATTCTGTATATTTTCTACTAAAAAAGCTGCGATGCCTTAAGAAGAAAAAATTAAGAACTCAATATTTATGTATACTTGTTTTAAACCTTGAAAAGGGCTCTAATGAAGAATTAAAACGTTAAGAGTGCATTTACGCTACACCTTAGGGGTCGGGCGAAAGTACGCGGAGAAGGTGGGCGGAGACTGACAAACTCCCGCTACCTTTTTTTCGTATAACGGTAACTATTTTTTACTCAAATGACACACATTATACACCATTTTAAAGGTGGAAATAATTTCTGCCTCTGCTGTAACGGATTTTTGAAATATGAGTGGAGTTAAAAGAAAATAGTATCTAAAATGACAACCGATTTTAGGGTGACTTTCACTCAAGGAAATATTAAAAACTAAATCCAAATTTAAAAAACTATTACAGCAGAAGCCTAGAGAAAAATATTATGCCCCGAAACACAAATTGGTTCCAATTTTCGCAGCGTCAATGGACTCTTAAGAAGAAAACTGAAAAAGTGGATAATTATTTATAAGTGGGGCTCCAGCCAGAACTCTAATTTTTTTTATCCACTAGATACTATTCTACAGGGTAAAAATATGTCGATGGTTGAAAATCCATTTTTAACCTGAATAAAAAGAAGCAGAGATCCCATTTAATTAATTTATGTGAAGAAATATTATTTATTTATCGAAATTGACTTATTTTAAATCTAAACTTTCGTGTATTAAAACACTCGAAAAGTGGCTTTTGGGCAGACCAAATGTTTTAAATAATTTTAAATAGAGTTATAAAAGCCTATTTCGAGTATTATCACACTCGAAAAGTTTTGGGGCAGACCAGAATTTTTTACCTACCCCAAAGGGCGTAGAAATGCTCTGCTTTCATATCAGGAGAAAAAAAGAACAAATGGGGATTTTTTTTGTTTATAACAATTTTTTATTAATGAATAACCATTAAAAATGTCTTCCCCCATCATAAATTTAGTATTGTTATGAATAGAAATGGTCTTCAGGGGGTAAAAACATTTTTTTTTTACCGAGTTGTATCTGAAGCCCTTTTTCTAATCAATCACCAAATACTTGTGTAATTTATGTCCCAGTTCTTTCAAGCATTAAAATTTTACGTAGTTGAGCTGTATTTAAAAAGGCAAAAGTTCAACACAATAAGTTTTAAAACAAACCTTTTAATTAAAGTGAATCATTAACACACATTACAAAATTGATAAATATTGGAAAGTCCCAAGTGGGTCGGCATCATGGCGTTACAGAACAATGTTTGTCTAACGCCATGTCGCCGCCGCCACAGTGTATAACCTTAATAAAAGTAGGTGTAACGCACCAAGATCGGACCGATTCCCACGGATGGTATTGATTTTAAAACCAAAGAAGGCGGGTTGTTTTGGATATGTATATACATATACGCATTATCATGTATATTTTCTGCTTCTATAAAAAAGTTACAGAGTTGTAAACAATTTTATAATCTATAGCCCGAAAAGCCTGTAATAGATATACCGACCCTAAAAAAAAATTGGCAATTATTTATTTATGATTATTATGACCGTATACAAAATGATTCATTAATAGCCCTTGGTAATGCATCATTGATTATAATATGTGCAACTAAAAATACACAAAAAACAAACTGACTCTATTTATAACTAATAATTTAATTCTCTTGGGTTTTTTCGGTCATTTTTTTAAAAATTAATTTGAAATAAAAATTAAACATTTCTTTGACGTTTCGGTTTATTTCCAATTAAACCATCATTAATTCCAAATTTCATTAAAAATAAAGGTAAAAATATTATAATTTTTCATAAAAACTGAATCTAAGACAAAATACGACAAAGTTTTAAATATCTTTTTTACTTTCAGTTACCATTTATTTGCATAAATGACTGCTTTTCTAAATCCAAATTTCAAAAAGAAAACAAAGCAAAAATCGAAAATTGAAATTAAAAATAATTTTACTCAAACTTTTTAACAACTTTTTGAAAAATGTGCATCTAAATATGAATATTTTTATCATAAAAATCAAAACAAGCACATAAACAAAATTAATAATTTAATGAAAAGACAAAATAAAATAGTAATTACTGACACAGCAGTGTAAACAAAAATGGATAATAAATTTAATAAAAACATCTATTCCTGAACACATCAGTTACATTCTCTCACTTGGATCAAAATTCTCCTTTCAAATCAATAATCAAACCAAACCTTATAGGAAACGTAATTACAAATATTGAAAATGGCATACAATCATTAAATGAAATGATCAGGAAACAATCCGGAAATAAAATAACAAATATCTTAAGCAATTATAAAAACAAAATAAAAAATAACCAAAAAATAGCCAAAAATCAATTAAATTTCTTCTTAAAAGAAACAAAACAATTCCTTTCAAAACACTCCTCTATTTTTGTTCTAATGCAGATAAAAGTAACAAAACTGTTATTATGGACAAAGAAGAATACAATAAAAAAATGGTTTGACCTACTCAATGATTCTTCTACTTACAAAAAAAGAACCTTATAAACCAAACAATAAAATACAAATCAAAATAAACAGTCTTGTAAATAAAATGCTTAAAATGAAGGTTATTGACAAAAATACAAAAAACAAACTAATTTGCCACAATGGTCACCCCTCCTTACATCTATGGCCTACCAAAACTACACAAGGAAAACATACCCCTAAGACCTATTGTTAGTACTATTGGTTCTGGTAACCTATTAGTTTATCAAAATTTCTATCAAATATCCTAACCAGCATCATTGGAAAAAATGACTATCATCTGAAGGATTCTTGGGATTTCCATGAATTTCTAAAAATAAAAAAATACCAAAAGACCATATTTTAGTGTCATTTGATGATTTCACTTTACACCAACATTCCTATTGAACTAGCTATAAAAAACATTACTGAAAAATGGTCCAAATTAAAGACTACCACTATTCCAAAAATGAGTTTATTGAAGCAACTAAATTATGCCTTTCATCAAATTTCTTTCAATTCCAAGAACATTTTTATTCCCAAATTTACGGCGTTGCAATGGGATCACCAATATCGGCTACCATAGCCAACCTTTGTCATGGAATGCCTAGAAGATAATGTTATAAATTCGCTAGATTATAAACCATATTTTTATAAGAGATATGTTGATGACTGTCTTCTATGTATTCCAAAAAATAAAATTAACTATACACTTAACAAATTTAATTCTTTCCATCCAAAAATTCAGCCTACTTATGAAAAAACGAAAATAATCATACAATTAACTTCCTTGATGTTACAATAGATTATGATAATAATGGCATAATAAAAACAAACTGGCAATACTCAAACCTGTTTGGTCTGGTAGATACCTAAATTTGACCTCAAATACCCCAATTTTATACAAAAAAAGTGTTGTAAAAGCTTCATTAGTTGACAGAGCTGTAAAACTCTCTGATACAAAGCACAGACCAAAAAGTTTAAAAAGTAAGAGAAACTTCTACAAAAAAACAAATATCCAAAAAAATTCACAGAACCAATTATAAAAGCACGTATAAATCATTTATATAACCCTAATAGAAATCAAAATAATAACAGTAATAAAGACAAGGAATATATTTCATTACTCCTACAACCCTGAAATAAATCATAAAATAAAAAAAGTATTGAATCCATTTAACATTCATGTATCTGAAAACCGCTAAATAATTCTAAATCCCTCTTCACAAAACTAAAAACCAGAAATCCCAAAATTAGATCAAACGAACCTCATTTATAAAATAGATTGCTTTGATTGTCCAAAACCTACATTGGACAAACAAAGCAATATTTAAAAAATAGAATAAATGATCACAAAACAAGCATAAGAAATATTAAAGATAATTCAACAGCTCTCGCTAATCATGCAATAGAAGAACTACATAATTTTAATTTCAAAGATGTTCAAATTTAGATTACGAAACGAACTATAAAAGAAACCTAAAAGAAATGATTCATATCAAAAACAAAAAATACTGTAAATTTTAGGACTGACACTGGTAATCTAAGTATCGTCTATAACGACCTTAATTACAGGATAATAAATGCAAATTTTTACCACTCTATTAGGCTGGAAAGCCCAAAATTATGTACAGTTAAGGTTAGACCCAACATTTATAAAATATACTCTATTTTTCATCACTAACATTCAAGATGTAAAGTAATAGTTTCATCGTTTAGTTTTTAAGTGTTTGGTTTTTATCTTTATTTTGAATTTTTTAAATCTTATTAGATAGTGTAAGTTTATGAAAGGCAAAAGGTATGTAACTTTATATTTGTTTCCTTTAATTAATTTTTGTTATTTGTTTTTGTTTCCAATTGTATATAAAGACATTAAGAACATCTTATTGTTCTAGATTCTGATGATGGTTTAATTGGAAATAAACCGAAACGTCAAAGAAATGTTTTAATTTTATTTCAAATTAATTTTTTAAAAAAATGACCGAAAAAACCCAGGAGAATTAAAAATTATTAATTTAATAACACGGTCAGGAAAACAAAACTCTATTTATAACCTTGTCATTCGAATAACAATCACTAAAACGTTTGACAAGTTGGTTGCCCAAAGCCGAAATACATTTCAAAAAAATATATGATTTTGACAATTTAATAACAAAACGATTGGCGATACATTATTGTAACTAACTGGTGCATTGATTGGCGATAAATGATCTAAAGCCCTTAAGTGACCTCGATCATTATTCGCATCTATTAATACCCTAATTTGTTAAATATATAGCTATGAAGAATTATCTATATTCTTCTCAACTAAACTGAAAAAATGTTATTAATTATCCCTTTTTGTAAGCGATTTAAATCTCATTTCCAAAATTGAATGGAATTCTCAATATTCTGCTTGAAGCAGACCTGACCGAAAATACGGAGTACGTCACAAAAGATTTACATGTTCTTGTATTTCATTTACATACTTGGAAGAAGTCCCTTAAGTTCCTTGGCAATGCAAATATCCTTAAATAATTTTTACCCAGTTTGGATCAGTAATTAAAAAGGCTTTAAAAGTATGTATTTTAAAATTTGCTATTTTCAGAAAATCCTTGTTTTCCAAGTAAGAACAACGAAGAAAGGATACGCTTGATCTGGTTGACCTTCAAAATAATTTCGGACATTTTTTGGAGAACAGAAGTAACTGTAAAGGGGAATATTACAAAAGGATTAAAAGTTAAACTGGCAACAAATTTTATAACAAATAGTTGGGTTTTCTCTTTAGAGGTACAAATAATTTTACCTTTTATAATTAGGAGTAAAAAAGAATTGGCACAAAAGTTTTGACCGATATTTTTAGCCAATGATCAGAAATATTTACTGCTATTCGAGCAAAAGTTGTTAGCTTTTGCTACTCTTAAAACAGTCTTCTAAAATAGTTTGATTATAGTAATTTAATTTTTTAATGTTAGCTTGTCCATTCTCAGGACTAGGTTTTGAAGGACACTTCCTGTGAACTTACTCTTATAAAAGTGAAGTTTTGTTTAAAAAAGCGAAAAGTATTAAATCATGAAAATGTATTGGATTTTTTAGGCTTATTTTGTCTCTTAGGATAGGTCAGAAAATATCCATGTTTCGAAATGACATACACTTACATAATATGCATCGTGACATCAGCATATATTCTCTTAATATTTATTGGGGAAAAAAATAGTTATTGGGGTTGTTAATAAACTGCTACACAAAGTTTCGTAAAGAGAGATTACACTTGACGTCACGCTACGCGTCCCTTGACAGCAATACAAAAAAAAAAATGGGTAATCTTTTTATGAAACATACATTTTTCGTAGGAATTTTGCTTACTGATAACGAATTAGGAGTCATAATTCCGCCATCACATCACCTGTTTTTCTAACCTTAAAAAAAAAACTAAAAAATGGTTTAAAAATTTTAAAAAAAAAATTTAAAAAAAAAACTGTTTTTTTTTTCACCAACTCTTAAAATTTTTTTGTAAAAAATTTTAAATACCAATTTACGACCAGAATTTTAAAATATTTTTTTATAATCTTAAAAAACGGACTAGAAATTACTTTTTTTAAAGGTTCGCCGCTTTTGCCCAAATTTCATATAAGGGTTTTTTTTTTCGGTTGCTGATTACGTATCTAAAGTCAGATTTCAAAAATTTAGATGGCGAATTCAAAATGGTTGATGTGTCTTGAAGGTGGAGGATAAGGATAACAGATTTAAGCCAAATTTGATGGTTTTTCAGGGTTGCTAATTTCGAATCTAAAGTCAAATTTGAAACTTTCATGATGGTGGATCCAATATGGTGGATAAAATAAACAAAAACAACAGACTAACCACAAACTTAATATATCAAATTAAGGTAAATATAAATTTCAAAAACATAATAAACGATCTAAGAACCACTATCGAAGGAACTAAAATTTGATTCTGGTTTTATTATGTTTATTTTTTAAAAGTGTTATTAGCTAATAAAAACTTTGTTTATTATATTATGCCCGCCTTTTTGAAATATAAATACTAACTTCAAAGTTGTAATAGCTTATAACAAATTTGTCTTTAATCTGTTGTTTTGGTTATTTTATCCACCATATTTGATCCATCATGAATGATTAAAAATTTTATTTCAATTTTTTGGGAAATTTTTAAACCCCCAAAAAAACATTTTTTTCGCCATCTTAAAAAAAAACACCCCTTTTTTTTTTAAATTATTAGAATCTGACTTCAGATTTTTTGATTTCTAGCCGTTTTTTAAGGTTAGAAAGAAAAATTATACGTGTTATCTTAGTTCTGGTTGTGGATTTGGATTTCACAGGTCCATATTACCTAGTTAATTTTTACTAGTTTTTACTATTTTTTAGCCGTTTTTTGAGGGTAGAAAAAAATGGTGACATGATGGCGAAATTCTGACCACGGATTCGTAATAAGGATGCAAAATTACTACGGATAAAATGTGCCATGAAAAGTAAACCCAATTTTTATTTGGACTCTGTAACCAAACACTTTCCACCTCAATAGTAACATATTATTCAGAGGTTGTTATCGCGTTGTATTAAAAGGTGCCGTTAAATGCAATATCTGCATGTTTCGCGGCTTGGCGAAAACTGGGGGATAAAACCTAAAAACCCGGCACCCACGGTACCCATTACTTAGACTTCATACAAGCCTTCGTGGACTGCTATAAAGATACAAAAATGTTATTTAGTTTTTTAAAAATAGATTTTAAGTTCAAACAATACTTTAAAATTTGTAGTTATACCTAAATATTTTCACATTCTTCAAATACAGGTCAGAAAAATGTAAATTTTTGAGATAACGCAATAAAACACAGGGTGGGCTCACCTGTTGTCGCTTGGAAATATCAGGTAGGTCCTTCAACGGGGTATTCAATATGGCTATGGCGGTAAAATCCATCATCACAAGATTAGTAAACCCATTTGGACCCGTTCAAAAGCCAATAACATCTTGTTAAGTCAATATTAAAAACTTTAAAACCCTCGATCGGACCTCAGTCAGACAAAACAAAACCGAGACAAAAAAGGCGTTTTTATTGACAGAAAAGCCTGGTTTTCGATAGAGCAGGTCGATTTTTATAAAAGTTTACACACATTTGGATCAACATTATCAAGGACTAAGTCAACAAAATTTAATGTTTAGAGTAAGTGAAATTTACGAACTCGTAGATATTTGTGCCAAAATTATGCGGGAAGTCATGTAACTTGATGATGGATATGGAAACTATTATTTTCATATTAACTTTATTTTGTAATTTT